>JAURVB010012240.1:0-197391 GCA_033002965.1 Piper betle | reverse complement strand
ACCCGGTGAATTCCGGCGAATCCCAGAAATTCTGATTTTTCCGGCGGTTTTCCGGCGACTTCCGGTGGTTTTCCGGCGACAATCGCCGGCGGCGTCTACTGGTCGGAAAGGGGTCGTGTTGGGTACCCTCGGAACCGGCTCGGCGACCCCGACTCATCTATGACCTCAGCGTGGCCAATGGAGGCGGCGGCTCGCCGGAAAATGGCAAAACAGAGCCGGCGGCGATGGGACGCTAGATCCGGCCAACCACGGCGGCTATGGCCTCCGTTCCAGTCGGGGAAGGTCGCTGGAAGGCTGAGGGTGCTGAGGCGACCGACCGATCGCGGCGGCGCTGGTCGCCGGCGGCGGAATCGGCGACGGAAGTGCAACGCGGGTGCGGCGTCGCGGCGTGGCTTCCTCGCGTCGCGGCGGTCCGATGAGGGCCGGACCTAGTCGGGGCGGCAGGGCGACGTCGTCGCCGAGCTGGGCGGCGTCGGTCGACGGCCGGGCGGCGCCGACAGCGGCGGCGGTGGCGCGCGAACAGGGGCGGCGCGGCACGAGGGTTTGGGCGTGGGGAGAAAAGGTCGGGGCGGAGAAGAAAGGTTGGGTGGCAAACTTGTAATTAAGACTTGACTCGTCTCCGGCTCGAGTCAAGTATAATAACTAAGTCATATTAAATCCTAAAAAAAATTCATAAAAATCGGGAAAAATCCCGTAAAATCAAACAACACACAAAAAAATCATAATGATATGCTCTAGAACTATCAACCCACCCGAAATGCCCGTAACGCATCCTAACGCAATAAACGGCCTAAAACTAATTCTACGATCCATTATATATAAAAATAATTAAAAGAAATCACTGGCATACTCTCATATATTCTGATAACTCATTCTGTTCTGCTGTGTTCATGACGTTATCATCATATACTTGGGTACGCATGACCCTCATAGCTCATACACGCGACCGGCGTCGGCTCGGTACACGTGTCCTGAAACTGACTCAACTCGAAAAATAACGGTCGACCCGACCGGTTCTGAATATAAAACCCTAACTCGAATCGTGGGTTTTACATAACCAGTACTCAATAATTGATTTGTATATTACAATTTTAATTATGTAGATTAATACCTCATTCACTTTTCAAACTAATATTTATCAATAAAATTATTAAATGTCCTATTTGTATTTTTAGAATAGTTTTTCATGTATTTTTACCTTTTAGAAACATATTATTATTGTAACATCCTAATTTTTCAATCCGATGACAAACCAAAGTGTGATGTTAAAACTTCGTAAAGCTATTAATTTAACTACTATCGTACAAACTTCACCGAAGCAGAATTCAAAATCATAGGCCAAAACCACTCAACGACCAACTAAATCATACATATGGGCTAGAACACAACGACATCACGTGCAGCTTGGACAACTCAACGGAGCATACATATCATAAATATACACATATACCGGAATCTAATCGACGGTAACATGCCCACATACATACTTAATCATACACATGTTCCAGAATCTAATCGACTGTAATATACCCACATACATACTTAATGACTTATTAAATCATAAAATCATATATGAGAGAGACAGATGAAAAAGTAGGAAGTAAGTAGTAGGAAGATAAAAGGAAATAGAAATAATGTTATCCCCCCTCCCTCCCCCTCCCCCCAACTGTACGCTTAACATTAGCCCCTTTTTTTATAGATGGCTTAACGAAATATTAAAAGATAACGAAATACGAAAGATAACGAAATACGAAAATTAATAAATAAAGATAACTAATAACGAAATACAAAAAGTTAATAAATAAAGATAAGTAATAACGAAATGCGAACAACCAATAAATAATTTTTTTAGAAACAATCTATAAATAAATTTAATAATTTTTAAGAATGTTCCAAAATAAATAACCTAGATATTTTTGGGGTTTTGCGTAAACTTATTGAAAAGAATCTATAAATATTATTAAATTAAATAAATTCAATAATATTTAAGATTCATTTCAAAATAAAATAACCTAGATTTTTTAGGTTTTATAATTATTATATAGTTTGAATTTTTTTCCAAGCATGTAGTTTTAATAGTTAAATGGATATGAATTTAATAAATCCTCAGGTTTGGTTTTGTCAAAAAAACTAATTAATTAATTAATTAATTAAAATTACATCATTATATATTTTAATGAACATAATTATTTAATAAGTAGTTTTAAATAAATAAAATTAAATCATAAAAATATTATTATTTTATGATAACTTACCTAAAATATAGATTTTAGAATATTTTGTAGAAAGTTTTGTTATTTCAGTTTGGTTCGATTTTGAACCAAAATATCAATATTCATATGAGTTTGTTTATGGCCCAACTAAAACTAAAAAAGCGAACCAAACAATCTCTAAACCGAGCTTAATTGCTAATTTAGGATTAATTTGGTTCAATTTTAGATTTTTGCCGAATTGTATCCACCCTACTTGGAGCTCTACCCACAAAAACATGAGACTTGATTGTCGTCGATGGGCATCTCCTCCCGCCAAGGAGATTACGCGGGAGGAGATTTCGGTTCCAATATATTATGTCGAGCACTACAGCATTGTAACTACCTTTAGTGACACTTTTTTCTTTTTTGAAAGTCTCGGGTGACACTTTTGGCATGTAGCTATGCAACTTCCCCTCTAGTGACACTTTGGCAAGTAGCTTCTCGTGAGTTGCAACGCCTGAATTATACTTACATTAGTTTAGGAAAAATGAAAAACTTTGTAGAAGATAACCCAACTTTTCCATAATTTATATACGAGCATTGTCTACTTTTGCAGCCAAATATGGCCGTCCTTCATCAATTTGGGGGCGGCCGGTTGCCACCAGTCGGCTAGTCTTAGTTTCCTACTTTAAAAATAATTTTTGTTTATGCAAATCAAAGAGACTATAGGAGAACTAGGCTATATCAAGATGATTGCCCCAATCCTTCTTGTTGGCACGAACAAAGTGCAAAAGATATTTTTCGAGTAGAGCATTTATACACTTAGTCTGGCCATTTATCCGTGGGTGCATGCTTGAAGAAAACTAAAATTTTGATCCCAACAATTTGAAGAGTTTTGTCCAAAAGTGTCCGGTGAACTGAGCATCTCGATCACTCACAATGTCCTCGAGTATGCCCTATGGCTTAACTATGTGCTTAAAGAAAAGGTAGGTTGTCTCCTCAGAAGAGCATTGTTAAGGTACAAGAATGAAGGTACCATACTTGGAAAATCTATCAACTCATGGTTCCCTACTTGAGCCAAAGCAGATATAAAGTCCAAAGACACTCTCCCATGATCTCAATGGTATGGGTAATCGTGCTAAGAGACCTATTGGCTTGTCTCGGTCCACCTTGTCTTGTTGATAAAAATACAAGTCTTTACATACTCTTGCACTATATCTCCCATGTATGACCTGCAAAAAGCTCTTTCTAATTAGGCAAGTGTGCAGTTGGAACTAGGATGACACGCCCAAAGTGCATCATGATCCTGCCTCAAAAGTGTCTTCCTAAACTCGCTCACCTTTGGCACATATACCCGATGTCCCTTCATAGAGAGAAGTCCATCCTATTCCCAAAAGCTCCTTGTCTTTTCTTCCTTCACTTGTTTCAGCATTGTCTAGGCAAATGAGCCCCCCTTCATCGCCTTTCAAATTTGACCAAGAGTCACTCTAGCAACGACTAATGTGTTCGACTTCTTGAATCTTCAAAGCAGTTAACTCTGCACTTTAATTCAATGCATCTGCTACAATGTTGGCTCGCTTGAGTTTGTGCTTCAACAAAAAATCAATCTCAGCTCGAAAATCTTGCCATCAAGTTAGCTTTGCTAAAATCTTCTTCTGGGACTGACAGTAACCGTTGGCGATGTTATCCATCTTCACTACAAACCGAGAGCCAAGGAGATAGTGTCTCTATGTTCATAGACAATGGACAAAAGCCGTCATCTCATTCTCTTGAACAGAATAACGCTGGTAAGTCTCGTTCAACTTCCGACTCTCATATGCTAATGGGTGTCCCTCCTGAATCAACACCCCACCAATATCATAATCCAACGCATCGGTTTAAACCTGAAAAGGCTTGGTGTGGTTAGGATGACACAATATTAGTTCCTCCATGATAGCCTTCTTCAAATCCTCGAAAGCTAATTGTGCTTGTGCAGTCCAACACCCCACTTAGGACCTCTACTTTGACATCTTCTTGTTTCTTTGCCCTTGCTTTTGTCCACTGATAAAGCTGTGCCCGAGATGGACGGTGTGCTACTACCATGCTCCTCTTCATCATCTCCTGATTCAAGATTGCACCTAGCACTTCATCAAACTTTAGTTGTTCTTTTGATGCATTACCTATAGATGTAATTACCGTATCCCAACTCTCCGGCAAAGAGCATATGAACATCAAAGATTTAATATCTTCATTAAAGATCCTCTCCACAAATTCAAGTTGTGCCCAAATTTTATTGAAATCATTCAAATGATTAGCAATAGATTTACTTTCAGACATCTTTAAATATACAAACTTCTTCAACAAAAATAACCTGTTAGAGGTGGATAACTTCTCATAAACACCCGCTAATACCTACATCAACCTTTTGACAATTGTTTTTTTGGATACATTAAACGCCACCAACTGTGTTAAATATAATCAAACGATAGCTAAGGCTCGCCTATCCAACAACGTCCACCCCTCGGTTTACATCGCTTCTAGCTTCGTACCTACAAGCAGTTGATGCAGTTGCTTCTCGTATAAATGATCTTCAATCTGCATCCTCTACCATTAATAATTTGTTCCATCAAATTTCTCAATCTTCCCAGTTGTAAAACCTCGAAAAATAATAAGGTTATTTTATTTAGGGCTTTGTAAATCTTAGAATGAACCATAAATAATATTTAATTAAATTAATTTTAAAATCATTATCATAAATTATCAATTAAAACCTTTAGAGTACCTGTACAATGGTATTTATGGATAATTTAAAATAAGATTTATATATTTAATTTTTGGGATTGGGAATCGTGAGTGCAATTTGACATTCACTCACTTTAACTTAATAGTCAGCTTTTTTTAACTTTTCGTGATCACACAAATAGTTTGTGTTTAATATATTTATATGTAATTACGTTCTTTTTCATAATATTTAATATAGTGACTTCTTGAATTCTACACTTATTCTTCTATATAAATGAGAAGTCTCTTGATGTTAAACAAAACATCATCTCGAAAGTTTGTAAGCACATTTGGCTCACAAAGGGAAGGCATTAGAGAAGTTTCATTCATATTAGGATTGTGTGTCGTACTTGCGGGTGCCTCATCACAATTCCAGGTTTGTATAATTACTCAAAATGTTATATATTCTCATTTGGGAGTCTTGGTTAGCCTGAGCTCACATTCAATCACCATGCGCTTAGCACAACCGGGGTCAAAGAATTGACTCAATCTCACATAGGGCAGCACCCTTAAAATTCCTGAAAGATAAAATACCTTCCCCTATGCCGAAAAGGGTGACAGGCCGCAATACCACAAGATGGCTCATTATGCACTTGTGATACCAAGAGGGTAAATCAATGGCAAATATTAGTAACTACAGGTCGGGGACACATAACGTGTGCGGGCATACATGGGATTGTAGCTGGATGGAGTGGTAGCTGGTTAGGGTGGCCGCCCCTCCCGGCATAATAAGAGCTCGGTATAGGCTTATAATCACTAAAAGACTCAAATTCAGATTTTGAGGAATATATTAACTTGTTTCTTGTAATTATATGACTTAGTATTTTTATCACCAACATAAAATTGCCTCAACAGGTGCGAGCATTATGGAAGGATGGGTAAAGTCGAGATAGCTAGAGGACTCTGTTATTAGACTTTTTATTTCTTTTTATTTATTCTTATCTGTTAATATACTTTTAGATTGTTTGCATGGCAGTGGGATTTCATTTTAGTTCATGGTGCTTAAATTATTTAGAGCATTTATTATATTAAATTTTATGTCATGAGTTTATTTAAAATATTAAAAATTAACAAAAAAATTAATTTATAAGACACTTATATTTAATTAAAATTACATCATTATATATTTTAGTGAACATAACCATTTAATAAGTAATTTTAAATAAATAAATAAAATTAAATAATAAAAATATTATAATTTCACAATAACTTACCTAAAGTATAGATTTTAGAATATTTTGTACAAAGTTCTTATTTTGGTTTGGTTCGATTTTGAACCGAAATATCAATATTAATATGAGTTTGTTTATGGCCCAACTAAAACTAAAAGCGAACCAAACAGTCTCTAAACCGAGCTTAACTGCTAAATTAGGTTTAATTTAGTTCAATTTTAGGTTTTTACCGAATTGTGCCCACCCTAACCCTAGTTGAAGGCCTACCGACAGAAATGAGACTTGATTGATGTCAATGGCATCCCCTCCCGCCAAGGTGATTACGCGGGAGAAGATTTCGGTTAGTGCACTACCGCACTGCACCTTCCTTTTATAATAAAATAAAAACACCTTGGTCGGTGGCTACCCAGGAACAAGCACCGTCGTCTACAGAGGAATTTGGACAGAAACTTCCCGGCAGCAACAACCAGTGCTCCTTGCTTCCTATGTAACATATTATTGTTGTACCTACTCGTATATAAATGTCGCTAAATGTCACATTCCACCCATTTCCGAGATGAGAGCATTCAAGCATGGCCATACCAGCACAATCCTAAACAATTACGTAGCCCGTCACCTTGCCACCACTCTCCCCTACTACTCCTCCGGCGGCGGCAGCACCCAATGCTCCTCCCCTTCCGTTTCCGGCCGGAAGCGGCCAGCCGGCAAAGAGCCCACCACCAAGAGTTGGGTGCAGCGCACATTCTTCTCCACTCCCGCCAAGGCCTCATCTTCCACCGCACCCAGGCGCCAGCGCCGCAAGTCCAAACACTCCACACCAGTAATTGTTGATCATCAACGCGAGAAGAAAGAGATAAAAACACCCGTCGCTCCTGATCGACTGGAGCCGACGATTCGATTCACCAAGCTGAGCGTGGAAGATGGAGCGGAGGTGTTTAAGTTCTGCCTCGTAGGAAAGTTCCCCGGCCGGCGGCCGAGCATGGAGCAGATAAGGGACTGGGCCGCGAAGGAGTGGAAGCTCCGAGGTGAGTGGTCGGTCACCCTTCTCGATCGAAACCATGTCTTCATTAGGCTCGATAACGAGGACGACATGGTCCGTGTGTGGCCGAGAAACCGGTGGTTTATCTGCGGCAAACTCATGAAGGTTTTCAAATGGGTTCCGACGTTTACTACAGCCACCGCCGGTGAGCCTTCTTCGGCCGCGGTTTGGATTTCGCTGCCGTCGCTCCCCATCGTGTTGTTCCAGGAGAAGTTATTGTACCAAGTTGCTGGTTTGGTGGGGAATGTGGTGGCCATGGACAAGGCCACCCGGAATTTGTCGAGAACAAATGCGGCCAGAGTGTGCGTTGAGGTTGATCTTGCGAAGACACTTCCTGATAGGGTGAGGATCGAGATTGGAGATGTTGGGTTTTGGCAAGATGTGGTGTATGAGAAGTTGCCTTACTATTGTACTCACTGTAACAAGCAGGGCCATTCCACCGACATCTGCAAGTTTAGAAAGCTGAGCGACGAGAAAGAAGATGATGCCAATCAAGATAAGGTAGAAGATGATGCCAATCAAGATAAGGTAGATTCAGTATCCCCTCCAATTAACCAAAGTCTTCCAATCGCCATGATCGATGTCCAAGCCCAAACATGCCCTGCTATTCTGAATAAGTCAGGTAGGAAGAAAAGAGTGACCATAACAGATGGTCATGTGTACCCTGCTGCCGATTGTAGGGAGAAGAAACGAAGGGCGAAATCTTTGGAAGGTATAGAGGAAGTAAATATGCAGGGTAGTTTGTCTGATGAACCGAGCGAAGAACACAAGAATAGTAATGGTACGGCTATGGCCATAGACAATTTCCAAAAGATCACAGGAGAAGTGATTGGAACCAGCACAAAGGAACTCGAGCGTTCGGTGGTTACTGGGGAAAGCTCGCAAATGCTTGATACTGAATTTCCGGAGAAAAATGAGGAGATTGAAGGAGATGCAGATGAAGGTGTGGACAAAGAACAAGAGTCCAAGCTAGTGGTAACCAAAGGCAAAATGAATCTTACCAGAACAAAGACAAAATCTCCAAATGCCGGGTAAGACGCGTATGTCTTGTTGTTCTCTGTTAGAATTAGCTTCATTTTATTTTGCTCTCTTAAACATACGAGAGATAACGATCAATGCATTCTATTTGTTTCCTTGTTTTTTTTAAGGCAATTGTTTAGTAACACACTTATCACTTACCCACTCAATTAGTTCGTAGAATTAGTATTTTTACCACTAAGGGAAGAAAGAGGGTTGAGAGGATTTCCCAAGAAACCTTACAACTTTAAGCTAATTATAAGTTTGGTTAAATCATGTCAGACTTCTCACTGAAACAGAGAAGTTGATCCCAAGGAAAATAAGAAAGAAACGAACATGTTTTTATGTGCCAATTAGTATGACCTATGCTTTCTTAAACCAAAATAATGAAGAAAAGCAGATAAGTTTTTCTGTAACCTGTTTAATGGTTCTGATTTGCCCAATTGTATTGTTACTATTGTACGTCACCATTCAGGGCCAGACTTTATGATTTTGCGCCTTTTTTTGTGTATGTTTTAAGTATGAGTACTAAATTGATGTTATGATAAAAAAAATAGTACATAACAAAGCAGAATCCATGGATGATGAGAGCTGGCACAAGTTTAATTAAAGAAGATGCGTGTGACTCTTTGTTTTAACGAATCCCTCATCCTGCAGGTATAGGATAAAAATAAAAAGTGCAATATTTTTCTGGAAGAGGAAGGGCAAAAGGATCAATGATTTTCAATCAACGACAAATATATATTCTTCGTCTTTGTCTGTAGGCTGGTGTAGGCGCTTCACCTTTACTGAGATACAATGTGCAACAAATAATTTCGATTCCAACCTAAAGATTGGGGAAGGAGGATTTGGATTAGTCTATAGAGGAACACTTGAGAGACTCACAGTGGCCATTAAGAGACACAAACCAAGTTCAGATCAAGGCCGACGAGAGTTTGAGAAAGAACTCAACTTGTTATCAAATCTAAGGCACAAGAACTTGGTCAATCTAGTTGGCTATTGCACCGACGGCGGGGAGATGATGCTTGTATATGAGTTTGTGGGTTGTGGGAATTTTAAAGAGCTTTCCTATGGTAGCACCGAGTGCTGCCTTTCTTGGACTCAAAGGATTGGAATTTGCCTTGGAGCTGCTAGAGGCCTTCGGTATCTCCATGAAAATGGTGTCGCACACAGGGATGTGAAGACTCCTAACATTCTTATCAGCGAGGACTATGAAGCCAAAATATCAGACCTGGGTCTTGGTATATCAGAAATTGATTCCACAACTAATGTCGTTGGTACTTTCGGTTATTTAGATCCTGAGTATTACTTCTCATGTAAGGTGACAAGAAAATCTGATGTCTACTCATTTGGAGTTGTTCTTTTTGAAGTTCTATGCGGAAAACCTGCACTCATTAGGGACGTTTCCCATTGTCAAAGTCTAGTGACTTGGGCTTTGGATTCACTTAGAAGAGGAAATGTAGAGGATATCATTGATCCTCACCTCAGAGGATTTATACAGTCAGATTGCTTGAAGAAGTACGTTGAATTGGCTACAAGTTGTGTTTCTGAGAGGGGATATGAAAGGCCTACAATGGAAGAGGTTGTAAACAAGCTTGAGCTTGCTATCCAATTGGATTACAATGGAAGATATTGCAACAGCAGTAACAGCAATGTTGGCAGCTGTCTCAGTGATGACAAAATTGCCTTCTCAGAAATCTCTTCTCATGGGTCATAATTCGTGGAAGCGACATCGTCTTTTTCCGGTAAAAATACATATTTCAAGGCCTTGTCATGAAATATTTTTACAACAGTTTGTACTGTTTGATTTTTCTTATGAAGACATGTATGCATTCTTTTAACAATGCCTGATAAATGTTCTTCAGATGACAAGTTGAACCGGCAAGATCACATTAGTTGGCATCAAAGAGACATAAATTAATGTTAGCACCTCAAAATTGACATCGGTCTATTTAAAAAAAAAATTTGACATCGTTCTAGTTTACTTTGCATTTTTCCCTTCTATTGCCCTCAATTCCTTCTAGTTTAGCCTTATCTCTTTCTAATCTCTTACGTTTCACATTTTACCTTGACAATGAGGTTCTACGAGAACAATAGCTCAGTACATTTTTTGTCGGGTTTTTTCTTTCTTGTTTCCTATTTAAATTTCTGTAACAGAGTATTATAATATTTTCCTTCTTAATCAGTCTACGAACTCACTTTCATAAATTTCCCCGTATATAACAGCCAAAAACTAATATTTTTATTATATAGAGTAATAAAAATAATATGAACCAAAATAATTGTTTTCATCTATATAAATTTATAAAAAAGGCTTTCCACATTTTTTTATAAAAAAAGACCGGTTATAGCTAGGGGTGCCTATCCCTCACTAAACCTGACCTGACCAGACCTATTGGTCATGGTTTGGTTATAGCTAGGGGTGCCTATTCGGGTAATCGCTAAACTTGACCTGACCAAACCATGTCTTTATTAGGCTCGACAATGAAGATGACATGGTCCGTTTGTGGCCGAGGAGCTCATGGTTCGCCTGCGGCAACCTCATGAAGGTTTTCAAATAGTTCCTGGCATTTTTAAAATAATTTTAGAACATTTATTATTATTATATAATTTGAATATTTTTTTCATTTTAATAATTAAATGGGACCCATTTAATAAATGGTCAAAGTTTAGTTTTTTCATAACTATTTAATAATTAATTTTAAATAAATAAATAAAATTAAATCAGAAAAATATTATATTTTTACATAACTTGCCTAAAATATAGATTTTAGATTATTTTGTAGAAAGTTGGTTCTTTCGGTTTGGCTCGAGTTTGAACTAAAATATCATTAATCGTACGAGTTTGAACCAAACAATATGTAAACCGAGCTTAAATGCTAAATTAGGTTTAATTTAATTCACTTTTAGATTTTTACCGAATTGTACCCACCCTACTTGAAGGCCTACCCACAGCGAATGCGACTTGGTTGATGTCAATGGCATCCCCTCCCGCCAAGGAGATTACGCGGGAGGAGATTTCGGTTCCAATATATCATATATAGAGCACTACAGCATTGCAACTTCCTTTTATAATAAAATAAAAACACCTTGAATGGTGGCTACCCAGTAACAAGCGCCGCCTCTACAGAGGAATTTGGAAAGAAACTCCCCGGCAGCAACAGCCAGTGCTTCCTTGCTTCCTTTCCTATGTAACATATAATTGTTGTTGTCTGTTAGAAGTAGCTTCATTTTATTTTGCTCTTTTAAACATACGAGAGATCACGATCAACGCATTCTAATTGCTTGCTTGTTTTTTTAAGGCAATTGTTTAGTAACACACTTATCACTTACCCACTCAATTAGTTCGTAGAATTAGTATTTTTACCGCTAAGGGAAGAAAGAGGATTGAGAGGATTTCCCAAGAAACCTTACAACTTTAAGCCAATTATAAGTTTGGTTAAATCATGTCAGACTTCACACTGAAACAGAGAAGTTGGTCCCCAGGAAAATAAGAAAGAAACTAACATGTCTTTATGTGCCAATTAGTATGACCTATGCTTAGGGCTGCTAATTGAGCGAGGTAGTTCGTGAGCATTTGGTGCTTGGCTCGACTCGACTCGACTCAAAATTTAATATTTAAATACTCGAACTCGAACTTGAACTCAAATCCTACGAGTCAAGTTTGAGCAAGGCAGTATTCAATCTAACCCGACTCGGATATAACTCGAAATTGACTCGATAAAATAATATAATAGTATATATAATATCACTTGTCTACTCAAAATATATATAAAATCATAAATAAATATTATTATTAACTGTGTATTAAATGATGGATGTGGTGGGGGTATTTTGTTTTTTATTTTTTATTTTTTTTATCAAATTTTGGTCGTCCTTGTAATCGAACGATCCATATTAAAGTTTGAGAAAAAATATTATTTGACCCGGCTAAAGTGGTGGAAGTTGTGAGTTCAATCCACCCTAACTTCAGTTTTAAATGAGATTCTTTTGACTTTTAATCAAGCCGGTTTCGAGTTCACGAACAAGTTGATTTTGAGTTCGTCAAAACTAAACAATGTAAGTATATTCGAGCTCGAGTAGAACACGAACACTATAAAAATGTTCAAGTCGATTTCGAGTATATATATTGAAAATATATTCAATCTTAAGCCGAGTTTGAACGAACTTCGAATTATTCGAGTCGAGTTCGAACACAAGTTGAACTTGGCTCGCTCGCTCGTTTAGTACTCCTACCTATGCTATCTTAAACCATAATAATGAAGAAAAGCATATAAGTTTTTCTTTAACCTGTTTAATGGTTCTTATTTGTCCAATTGTATTGTTACTATTGTACGTTACCATTCGGAAACAGACTATGATTTTGCGTCTATTTTTGTGTATGTTTTAAGCATGAGTACTAAATTGAAGTTATGATAAAAAAATAATAGTGCATAACAAAGCAGAATCCATGGATGATGAGAGCTGGTCCAAGTTTAATTAAAGAAGATGTGTGACTCTTTGTTTTAACGAATCCCTCATCCTGCAGGTATGGGATAAGAATGAAAAGTGCAATATTTTTCTGGAAGAGGAAGGGCAAAAGGATCAGAGGTTTTCAATCAACGACAAATATATATTCTTCGTCTTTGTCAGGCTGGTGGAGGCGCTTCACCTTTACTGAGAGACTATGTGCAACAAATAATTTTGATCCCAACCTAAAGATTGGGGAAGGAGGATTCGGGTTAGTCTATAGAGGAACACTTGAGAGAGTTAAAGTGGCCATTAAGAGACACAATCCATGTTCAATTCAAGGCCTACGAGTGTTTGAGAATGAACTCAACTTGTTTTCAAATCTAAGGCACAAGAACTTGGTCAATGTAGTTGGCTATTGTACCAACGGCGGGGAGATGATGCTTGTATATGAGTTTGTGGGTTGTGGGAATTTTAAAGATCTTTCCTACGGTAGCACCGAGTGCCGCCTTTGTTGGACTCTAAGGATTGGAATTTGCCTTGGAGCTGCAAGAGGTCATCGGTATCTCCATGAAAATAGTGTTGTACACAGGGATGTGAAGACTGCTAACATTCTTATCGATGAGGACTATGATGCCAAAATATCAGACCTGGGTCTTGGTAGCTCAGAAACTAATTCCACAAAAAGTATGACTATCGCTGGTACTCTCGGCTGCTTGGATTCTGAGTCCATCTACACCCGTAAGGTGGCAAGAAAATATGATGTCTACTCATTTGGGGTTGTTCTTTTTGAAGTTCTATGAGGAAAACCTGCATTGATTAGAGACCCTCCCCATCATAAAAGTCTAGTGACTTGGGCTTTGCGTTCACTTAGAAGAGGAAATGTAGGGGATATCGTTGATCTTCACCTCAGAGGATTTATACAGTCAGATTGCTTGAAGAAGTACGTTGAATTGGCTACAATTTGTGTTTCTATGAATGTATATGAAAGGCCTATAATGGAAGAGGTTGTCAACAAGATCGAGCTTGCTATCCGATTGATTACAATAGAAGATATTGCAACAGAAGCAACAGTAATGTTGGCAACTGTCTCAGTGAAGACAAAATTGCCTTCTCAGAAATCTCTTCTCATGGGTCACTATTCGTGGAAGCGACATCGTCTTTTTCCCGCTAAAAATACATATTTCAAGGCCTAGTCATGAAATATTTTTACAACAGTTTGTACTGGTTGATTTTTCTTATGAAGACATATGTTTGCATTCTTTTAATAATGTCTGATAAATGTTCTTCAGATTTCAAATTGAACCGGCAAGATCACATTAGTTGGCATCAAAGTGACCCGAGCTGCCTACAGCCAATGAGGTCATTTTTCAGCTAACTGAAGTTGGCATCAAAGTGACACATTAATGTTAGCACCTCAAAATTGACATCGTTCTAGTTTACTCTGCATTTTCCCCTTCTATTGCCCTCAATCCCTACTAGTTTACCCTTATCTATTTCTAATCTCTTACGTTTCACATTTTACCTTGACAATGAGGTTCTATGAGATTAATAGCTCTGGACATTTTTTGTCGGGTTTCTTCTTTCTCCGTTCCTATTTAAATTTCTGCAACAGAGCATTATAATATTTTCCTTCGCAATCAGTCTACGAACTCACTTTCATAAATTTCTCCATATATAACAACCAAAACTAATATTTTTGTTATATAGAGTAATAAAAATAATGTGAACGAAAATAATTGTTTTCATTTATATAAATTTATAAAAATTGTTTTCTACATTTTTTTATAAAAAAAACTAATTATAACTAGGGGTGCCTATCCGATCGGTACTCACTAAACCTGACTCAACCAAACCCTATTGGTCAGGGTTTGGTTATAGTTAGGGGTACTTATCCATTGGGGTACTTGCTAAACCTGACCTGACCAAACCCTATAAGTCTGGGTTTGGTTATCACACAAACGGAGGATGTGGTAGGAATAACCCAGGGTATTTGTTCATAAACGGTCAGTTTGGCATGAAAGGAGCGCATACCCGGTACCTGAACCCGATATTATTAACTAAAGGCCCTAATCATTTTTTCTTTTCCTAAATCTCGATCAACCTCACGACGTCGGCAAAAGGTTTTGGCCAAGGCAATGGATTGGTGATGCACATTCGGATGCGCGCGAAGGCGAGAATCTTGTTGACGGGCACACGGTGCACCTTACAAGGTCTTATCTTTTCTTTCCACTATTATTCTATGTATTGCTTTGTTTATACAAGTGGGTGACCGTGTGGGTCATCAGCTTACTTTTTTATAACTTTGTTTTATTACTTACTGTAATCTTTTATTTTATTTGTTTAATATGATTGTTCTGTCATATATACATGTTTTGTGGTAGATTGTGTCTCACCTCTGGATTTGAAATCACTGCTTATATACCTGGAATTCTCATATCCTTTTCTTCTATTATTATTAAAAATTATCTTTTTTGTCTTCTTTGGTGCTAGTTTAAGTTTTATTAATTCATGTTCACTATGTTTGATCTTCTTTTTTCAAGTAATTAGTTACTTTGATTTGTTCTTTTCATTTTATTCATTGATTAATATTATCTAATTGCTGTCATTTTTTTTCATACAACCTTTTGCTTTTTTTTCTTTAATTTTTTGTTAGTTAATCTTTTCAAGAAGTGGAAAGATATTTATTTTATTTACTGATCACATTTTTTAAATCATGGGGAATAGATCCGCTGTATTTTTTATAAATTTGATTACCTTGTAATTTTTTTAATATGATTATTTATTTATTTAATTTTAAGATGAGACTGATAATGTTAGTATAAGTTTATAAATGATTATTCATTTTTGTGTTTGTAACGAAGGATAAATAACATGGAAGATACTAGTCCAATCGAGAGTCAAACACAGCTTCTCAACAATGAGCAGGATGATGCTACTCCTAATCCTAATCCAAGTAAAACTTCAAGCGCTAACCCGCCACTTTGCTTACCTTCTAGGAAAGGATGAAAACATCTGCTGTGTGGAATGAGTTCAAGGAAGCATGCTAGGTGCAATCGTTGCAATGAGGGAACTTGAAGCCAAGAGTGCAAATGGGACCACTAGCCTTTCCAATCATTTAGCAAAGTGTCCCAAAAGGAAAAATGCATAAATTCGTCAAGCTCTTTTGGGAGCTGCAAGGAAGAACAATGAGGGAAAATGATAAGCCATGTATAAGCCAGTTGGAAGAAACGCAACTAGACAAGACATTTTGAAAATATATGGATCATTCAGAGAGAATATGGCAGAGAGGTTAGATGCATTGGATTGTTGAATTGCTTTTACAATAGACATGTGTCCATCAAATCAAAATGAAAGTTATATGGCAATTACAGTTCATTAAATATATGATTCACGGGCCTTGCAAGGAAAACGGATAAGGTATTATTTTTGTCTTATTTTATATTGTATATTTTCCAGCTCATATTTAAGTAGGTTTTAATCCTTTTAATTGTTTGGTTCAGCATTATACACGCGCCACCACTTCATACAGCTGCACTTTTGAGCAAGTTCTGTTAGAGTGGAATCTTGGGAGAAAAGTCTCTTCCATCACGGTAGATAATTGCGGTGCTAATGATTCAATGGTTGGTATAGTCAAAGCCGCTTTTTTATAGAATCATTCACTTATGTTTGATGGAAAAATATTTCATATGCAGTGTGTTGGGCGACTTGATGCGAAATAAATTGTTTGTGTGCCTCATATTTGTTTTCACGATGCATAAGTTGCTCCTGTTATATATGACCATGATTTTTGTCATATATATATATATATATATATATATATATATATATATATATATATATATATCATGTTTAGAGTGAAAGGGTAAAAAATTCCATTTAAATTAATCATTTAAGCTTAATTGGGTTTTAAATATCGAGTTCGGGTTTTATTAAACGGTAATGGTCGGGTTCATGTAAGTGGTAAATTGGTGAGTTTGGTACATAAAATTAGGATAATTAACAGGTTTAGTTTTGGAAATACTAGACTGAGCCCGAAGATAATTATAATTAGCCGCATATAAATAAAATTAAAATAACCAAATTAAATTCTCCTTTAAATGTTTTTAAAATTTAACATTTCATTATTGTAGCATACAATAAAAAACAAAATGAAACGAAATCTCTCCCTTCCCGAGAGGAAATTGAAATTGTCAGCGAAACACAGATTTGTTGTCAATTGCGGAAACTTCCCAGCAGGGTTGCAATTTCATGTATTTATGGAGGAGGGACAACCCAACAAACCTCCCTTTCCCAACTCCATAAAATACCTCTAATTGGCATGGGAAGCTCCATTCATGTCTGCTCCATTCCTGCAGTAAATATATTTTTCCTTTGACACAGTTTTAGTCATCATGTCTGAAATATTCTTTTCAGTAGGAATTTTTGTTAGCTCAAGAAATTTACTTAGCACGCATCTCTTATCCAGTGATATCTCACGTCAATGTTCTTGCTCCTTGAATGAAAACTTGAATTCTTACTCAGGTGAATTGTACTCTAGCTATCACAGTGTACAATATATCTCTTCTGTTTAACACCAATTCCATTCAAAAATCTCTTTGTCCATAGTATCTCCTTGCAAGCTTTTGTGGTAGCAATAAATTCTACTTTAGTTGTAGATAATGCAACACATTTTTGTAACCTAGACTGCCAAGACACAGTGCCATTAATAAAATTAACAACAAACCCAAATGTTGACCTTCTTGTCTCCAAGTCACCTGCCATGTCTGCATTGATGTAGTCAACCAATAAAAGTTTATCACCTCCAAAACACAAACACATTTTAGATGTACCTCTCAAGTACCTCATTATCCATTTAATTGCTTGCCAATGCTTTTTGCTCGGATTTACTAAATGTATGCTAACCATCGAACTGTATATACTATATCAGACCTTGTACAAACTATAGCATACATCAAACTACCAACCGCATAAGTATAAGGAACATTTGCCATTTCTTTCATCTCAGTTTCACTTAAGTCACTTTTCTTCAACTTAAAGTGACCCCCAAGTGGAACTCCAACCGGCTTTGCATTTTTCATGTTGAATTTTTCAAGTAACTTTTTATGTACTTTTTCTGTGACACCCAAAGCCTTTTAGTTCTCCTGTTACGCCGAATGGACATCCCCAAGATTTGCTTTGTCGATCCTAAATCTTTCATTGTAAAGGATTTATTGAAATTCTTCTTTAAACTTGCAATCTTAGCTCTATCATGTCCTACAATCAACATGTCATCTCCATAAAGCAACAAAATAATAAAGTCACCATCATCAAACCTCTTGATGGATACACAGTGATCAAAAATAGACTTTTTGTACCCATTCTTTTTCATAAAAGAATCAAATTTTTTGTACCGCTATTTAGGAGCTTGCTTCAAACCATACAAACTCTTTTTCATTCTGCATACCATTTGTTCTTTTCCTCTAACTTCAAAAACCCTTTGGTTGCTCCATGTATATGGTCTCCTCAATATCACCATGAAGAAAGGTCGTCTTCACATCTAACTATTCAACTTCCAAATCCAAACTTACAGCCAAAGCCAGAACAATTCTAATAGAAGACATTTTAACAACAGGAGAAAAAATTTCATCGAAATCAATTCCTTTCTTTTGTCTAAAGCCCTTCACCACCAACCTTGCCTTGTACCTTGGTTGCGTGTTATTTGCTTCATGTTTGATCTTGTAGACCCATTTGTTTTTTAATACTCTCTTCCCCTTGGGAAGATCCACCAACTCATAGGTATGATTATCAGGCAAGGATTTCATCTCATCTTACATTGCCTTCAACTACTTCTCATATTCTACATGAGCATTAACTTCACTGAAATTTTATGATTCTCCACATTCAGTGATTGTCACATATTCTGATGATGGATATCTTGTTGATGGAATTGGTTTACGAGCTGATCTCCTCACATTAGTTGGCTGCCCTTGATCAGAATCCCCATGTTCCTGTCCAACATTATTAACAAACTCATTAGGTGGGATAATAATTATGTCATCCTAAACTGCCTCTTCATTTCTAGTTGAAGTCGAAGGTTTTTTTATCTTTTTCAAGCTTTCCTAAGATTTTGTTTGAGGAACTTCTTCCTTGCCAAAGTTCTCAACTATTTGATCCTCCCCGAAAATTACATCTCTGTTTCAAATCAGTTTTCTATTCTTAAGATCCTAAAGTTTGTATACAAACTTATCATCACCATATCCCAGAGAAATACATTCCATGGCTCTAGAGTCAAGCTTAGGCCTTTGTTCCTTGGGTACATGTGCAAAGGCCTTACAACCAAAGACTCTCAAATGAAAACAACTAACCTTTTTGTCACTTCAAACCCTTTCTGGTATGTCCCTGTCTGGGGCATGTGTGGTAGATCTATTGATCAAATAACAAGTTGTGCTCATGGCCTTACTCCAAAAGCTTTTAGGCAACTTAGCTAAAGACAACATACTTCTAATCCTCTCAGAGACAGTCCTGTTCATTCTTTCAACCATTCCATTATGTTGAGGATTATAAGGAACCAACTTCTCATGCCCAGTCCCATGCTTGCTACAATATTCATCAAACTCAACAGAACAATATTCAGCACCATTATCACTTCTAAGGCATTTTAAGAGCTTGTTGGTTTCTTTTTCAACCAATACATGAAAATTCTTAAAGATGCTAAAAACATCACTTTTATTTTTCATGCCATAAGCCCAAACCTTCCTAGAAGTATCATCAATAAAAGTGACAAAATAAATAGAACCGCCAAGAGATTTTACCTCCATAGGTCCACACACATCAGTGTGTATCAACTCAAGAACTTCTGACTTCCTTGTACTTGTGCTTGCAAAGGATATCCTACGTTGTTTGCCTACCAAACAATGGTCACAAGGACTAATTGTGATGTCCTTGACCTTGGGAAGGAGATTTAGCTTTTGTAACGTCTCTAATCCCTTCTCACTCATGTATCCCAATCGATGGTGCCACAAATCAGTAGTGAAATCAAATGAGGAGATATTAACCTCCCCTCGAATTCTCAGTCCTGTACAAACTGCAACACTTCTTCCCTTTGGCTACAACAAGAGAACCTTTCACAAGTTTCCACACACCTTGTGCAAATTATGAACCAAATCCATCATCATCAAGCACTCCAGTTGACAACAAACTCATCTACAAATCGGGAATATGTCTGACATTTTTAAGCACCAATTTGTAACCTATATTTGTTACTATATGCACATCTTCAAGTCCCATAATTTTGGAAGTATCACTATTTCTCATCTTCACTATACCCAAATCTGAAGGTTCATAGGTAGAAAAGAAATTTTTGCTTGGAATTGCATAGAACGATGCTCTTGAGTCAACTACCTAACTAGCATCACAATCAGCCGTCAAACAATCATTCCCACAATCAAAAAGAATCACCATGTCATCATGTACAACATTAGTATTTGTTTCTCCTTGATCCTTATTGTCCTTATTTTTCAAGTCTTTCTTGAGCTTCCAACAATCCTTCTTGAAATGACCTGTTTTGTCACAATAATAATACTTCAAGTTCTTCCTGGATTTAAACCTTCCTCGACTCTTGCTTCTTTTGTCTGTGTCTCTATTTCTTGATCTACCTCTTGCCTTTTCTGACACTAATGTATGAGACCCTGAAGTTGGTAGAGATTTTTTCTCACTTTCTCATTCAATAAATTGCTTGTTACCATGTCCATTATGAGTTTTCCATCCAGAGCAGCATTTCTCAAACAAATCACCAATGTTTCTCAACTCCATGGCAATGTGTTGAGGAGTAGGATTGCTTGTCATTCCTCATCTAAAGTCATCTTTATCCGGGCAAGTTGAGTAATAATACTCTTCATCTCATTGAGATGCTGGCTTATATCACTTCCATCCTTATACTTCAAATTCACTAATTTCCTTATCACAAGGGTCTTGTTGCCCGTAGTATTCCTCTCATAAACTTCTTGGAGTTTATCCCATATAGCTTTTGAGGATGTCAATTTAAAAACATGATGATACACAACTTCATCTACCCATTATCTCAAACAGGTCGTAGCCTTCCTATCCAACTTATTCCACTCTTTATCAATCACCTCGTCGGTTTTTTACTAGTGATAGGTTCATACAAATCCTTGGAATATAGATGATCAATCATTTTTCCTTTTTAATAGTGCCAATTACTAGGCCCCTTAAGAGATATCATCTTAACATGTTTCTCATCAGCCATCTTGTTGAAATATAAATTACAAACACACCAACTAGGGTCTTAGAAATTTCGTTGAACACCTAGCGGGCATTAAATATCATCAACAACCAAAATCTAGAATCAACCAACCAGGCTCTAATACCACTTGTTGGGATTAACCAAGCTAAATCCCCATTTCAACACACAACGATGAGATGTTCCAATCAAAATAGACACACTAAACAAACCTGAGAAGAAGGATCAACTAATTGACAACACAAATTTTACATGGAAACCCTAAATTTGGGAAAAAAATTACGGGGCAAACAGTCAGATCAAATTCATTATATTACAACTTTGATACAAAATATATCCACAGGAAAACAAACTCCTTAATACCAATTTACTGTACTTTCTACAAAATTTATATTAACCATAAAGAAAAAAATAGAGAACTACATATTAAGAACTTAGCGAAGTTACCAATGACGATTGCAAGCAAATCTCAATAAAACATTCACATTTTTTCAATCAACACAATTTTCTTTTTCCTCTCTCGCTTTTTTCTCCAAAAACTAAAATCCCAAAAACCAAAGGAAAAGCGTTGGAAGTTGCATTTATTCTTTTTAACTAAATAAATCTACAAAATCTTAATTTTTATCTAAAATAAAATTATCATTTCATATATTTACGAAAGAGGGACAACCCACCAACGAGAATTTGCCTTGTTATTATACCCACTGTAACAAGCAGGGCCATTCCACCGACGTCTGCAAGTTTACCAAAAAGGATCAAGAGAAGGTAGATTCAATGTCTACTACCATTAACCAGAGTCTTTCAAATGCCATGCTCGATCTCCAAGCTCAAACAAGCCCGGCCATCCTTAATAGGTTAGGTGGGAAGAAAAGAGTGACTATAACAGATGTTGTGTACCCTACTACCGATTCCAAAGGGAAGAAAAGGTGGGGGAATCTGTAGAAGGTGTAGAGGAACTCTGTAGCGAAGAGCACAAGACCAGTAATAATGGTTTGGCCATAGGCAGAATCGGAAAGACAGTAGGAGATGAAGAACTTGGAACAAGCGTAGAGCTTGATATCAACATGTCTAGAAAAAGAAGAATGATCGAAATAGAGGAAAACGAAGGTGTAGATTGGCCACAACTACAAGGAGAGTTGCAAGCGTGGAAAGACAAATTTAATATTACCAGAATCAAAACAAAGCCTCCACCATCCAGGTATTATATGATTCATATTTTGTTGCTCCTTTTTAAGTTACATTCTAATGTGTTGGTCTTAAACTGCAACAGACAGTATGCTGAAAACGATCTATGCTTAGATTGCTTCGTCAATTGGCAATTGCAGATATGAAAAATCCATCATTTTGGATTCAAACATATTTCTAGAATTTTTTGTAAAATGAGAATTGGGAGCTAACATTTCATATACTTAGGGTGTCATTTAATTGATCATAAAAGTTTTCACTTCACATAAAAACTTACAATTTTGGTTCTGTACCTTGTTTTCCTAGTTCTATGCTTTGGTTCTGTTCCATTCTTTTTCCTGTTTCTATGCTCTTTTGGATGTATGATGATGTCCTGTGCACAACTTATAATTTTGATCACTTGGGATTCTATCCAGTTTCCGTTGTTAGATATCAAGATTTATACGACTGATTTTACTGATTTCCTTTTAGGTGCTAATATTTGAGCTCAACCATCTTTAGAAACAACCAATTTTGGTTCTCTGCCCTATTGTGGATTTGTAGTACAATACTTAATTTTTAGTGCAAGTGTTCATGACTTAAATCCCATGAATGGCAAGAGCACAATCATATGTTGTTAAAGAAAATAATTTACCGAAGTTTGATGTATGTGACACTGTTTTGAATCCTTTACTTTCAGGCAAAGGTTTCCAATCTTTTTCTGGAAGAGAAAGAGAAAAGGATTCACTGATTTTTCATCTTCTACAAGTATATATATTTCCTCCTTGTTTGCTAGCTGATGTAGGCGATTCACCTTTGCTGAGATAAAACGTGCAACAAAAAACTTTGGTTCCTCCCATAAGATTGGGGAAGGAGGTTTTGGGCCAGTTTATAGAGGTGAAATTGATGGAAGTGAAGTGGCCATTAAGAAACACAGTTCATTCTCATATCAAGGCCGGCGAGAGTTTGAGACTGAACTCAACATCTTATCCAAACTAAGGCACAAGAACTTGGTTAATCTAATCGGCTATTGCTGTGAGAAGAACAATATGATGCTTGTTTATGAGTTCGTATCTCGCGGCAATTTCAAAGAGCATTCATATGGTAGAAAGGAACGTCTCTTATCATGGGAAGAGAAGATTGGAATGTGCCTTGGAGCTGCAAGAGGTCTTTGCTATCTGCATGAAAATGGTGTTATACACAGGGATGTGAAGAGTTATAACATTCTTATCAGTGAGGATTATGAAGCCAAATTCTCAGACCCAGATTACAACAATGGTGGCTGGTACTATTGGTTACTTGGATCCTGAGTACGCCAGCACCGGTAGGGTGCCTAGAAAATCTGATGTCTATTCATTCGGTGTCCTTTTTGAGGTTCCATGTGGAAGGCCACCAACCAACCACGGTGTCCCCCGAAGAACAGCAGCACTCGGTGAGATGGGCTCTACTAGATTTGATTGAAAATGGAAAGGTGGAGGGCATCATTGATTCTCGCCTCGGAGTGAAGTCAGAATGTTTAAAGAGTTATGTTGGGTTGGCAACAAGTGTTTCTATGGAAGGGTGTAAAAGGCCTACCATGGAAGAGGTAGTACAGGAGCTTGAATCTGCTCTCAAATTGGTGGAGCTGGGCAAGGATGATTGTGGTTTAACTTCTGATAAAATGTTGCCATGGCTGAAATCGACTCCCATGGTTCACTGAGTGAAACCATGTCTCCTTCACGATAAGTCTTTTATACTCATACAAATGATACAAAAGTTGGTATGCAAAGAAGAGAATTGGCTAGAAAATTTATATAATGTATCGAGGAAATATACGTGATTTTATTTAGGGGGACCGATTCTCATCGATACAAAACAAGCCGATTTTTAATTGATTTTTATATGCAACCAGCTCAAAATTCTATTGAAGTGAAAATCATTTTCATTTTTTATTTTAGTCAAATTATCACCTAACCCCACCGGCCTCTTATATGAATTAGTAAGGCTGTAAATTTTTTTAAGACATACTCTAGTGACACATCATTGGGAAAAAAATCATTCCACTTCACAGCCACACCATCCGAGTCCAAATGCCTAAGGGGGTCTTTATCTTCGATGGTTGTAGCGTTACAGCCACCTCGTGCACGACACAACATGTGGATGTAATAAGTTGTGTGATCTTGTTCAGGAGGTGCTTGGAGGGGATGATAGATGGTCATCTCCTCCTTAGTGGAGGTTGAAGGTCATCCAAGATTGGTGCCACCACTCGCGACGACTTCTTCACGTCACTGTTTTGGGGCCCCTATCTCCAGCTGCTGGTCGGTAACAAAGGCGTTGGCCCCGCCAAAAAGATGAACATTTCTAAGATTTAAGGGGAGAGGGACCGGTGGTCTTTATTCCTGTTTTGGACTTGAAAATTAACTGCAAGACATCGTTCGTAGATGGAAATTTAAGCCGCCGTCAGTGCATTCATTAACCGCTCTGCAACCCATGTGGTGTTGTGCGAGAGGTGGTGGCTATGACCCACCGGAGAGAAGACCACCTTATAGGCGATTTGGACTCACCCCCCGTGTTAGTCAGTCTGATCACCAGGTCGACTCCGGACCTGTTTGCCGTCCATCGACAGCCTCCTGACTGTCAACCGTCAACATTTTCCAGTCACCGCTTGCGACTGCCCTTCCACTTAACTTCAAAGGTATATTTTTTAATCTTTCTTTTATTTTTTTTTGGTTAGGAGCTTATCTGGAAGGATGGATCATGAAGGGATGTTCTTTATGAACTTATCTGTTTCCTAAAATTCCTCAACTTTCTATTACCTTGTGTTGTTTGGTTATTTTAAGAAAATGGGTATATGTAATTATATAAGGGCTTTTTTTTTGTTTTTTATTTCAACTTTCGAGCTGTTTGATAAGATTTGTTCCTATTTCTTGTAGGGGTAGGCATCGGTCGGACGGACATCGGACAAGTTATTGTCCATGTTTGTTTGAATTTTCGTCGGATAAAATTTGTTTGATCGAGTCATTGTCCAAATTATCTGTCGTGCCCAAACAATATCCGTGGACAGTGTGAAATTTTAATACCCTAGCAACGACTATTCAAAGAGAGGTAGTCTCCTCTGCCGTCGCTTGCAGACCCCCTCAGTCGCCCTGCACATCACCTGCGGACCCTCTGCCGCCCTCTACGCCACGTAACCCCACCGCTGCTGCTTGCCTCAACCGCTCTCTACGTGCTGCGTAACCCCTCAATCGCCGCCTGTGTACCCCGTCCGCCGCCTGCATACATTGTCGTCTGCCGCCTGTGAACCGCCTCCGCCACCCTGTGCGTTACTTGCGGACCCTTCGCCGTCCTGTGCGCCACGTAACCCCATCGCCGCCGGCCTTTACCGCCATCTGCCTCTTTCTTGGATTATACAGTAAAGGTTAAATTTTTTATTATATATCTACTCATTTTAGGATTAATAATTATTATTTTATTAGGTTAATAATTATTAAGTTAATGGTTATTTATAATTGGATAATAAGGCAACAATAGCTTATACTAACGAAATTGTGCAGTATTTGAGCTATAGGGATTTGTGCAATTGCTTGGTGAAAGAAGCTTGCATCGTCGAAGAAATAAGTACAGTCAATCGATAATATTTATTGGTACTATTTTTATAAATAAAGTTTATTTACACTAGTTATTTTAGATATTAAATATTAATTTTACGTATAAACTTAATTAATTTTACTATATATTATATTTTAAAATTTTTATAAAATATAATATTAGCCTTACAAATATTGAAGGCATTATGTTATTGATATAAAATATCGGGCACTCGGTTTGTCATTCTGTCGAACAGAGAAATGTCTATGTTTGGTTTGTTTTAATTTAGTCGGTCAATATCAGTCAGACATGCTTCGGACTTCGGTCGGACTCAGTAATTTGGAAGTTCGTGCCCACCCCTAATTTCTATTACCCTTTTGATATGACAGAAGAATATTGCAATCTTATTAGCTCTTGCGGGAAGTTTTTAGTTCCATCACTTGTAGCCGCTATGTATGAAATATATTGGGATTTTTAACACAGAAAATCCTTAAACTTTGAATTGTATGTTTTGAAGGCAAACCAATAAATAATAAAAGATAGATAATACACTAATTTAAAGTGAAAAATTTTCAATTGAAAGAAAATCATTACCAAATATATGAGTAAAATTACTTCTTAATGAGTAAAACCACTCCCCAAAGTATAAGTATAATTTGAAAATATCTTTCAAATATCTCAATATTCACTTAATTATTTGTCAATACTTTCTACTAAGATTAGACAAATATTTATTTACTACCCCAATATCGTATGTTATATCTGGTCTAGTACAAAGTAATAGCATACATAAAACTCCTTACAGCAAATGCATAAGTTACCTTTTTCATCTCATATATCTCTGCTTCACATCGCTCACACTTCTTTAATTTAAATTGAGCTCATAGTGGAATAGCAACCGGTTTGGTTTCCTTCATATTGAACCGTTCAAAAATCTTCTCAATATATTTCTTTTGGGATAACCAAATCTTTTTAGCATTTCTATCATGTTGGATGGACATTCCAAAAATTTATCAAACTAGACCCAAATCCTTTGTAGGAAAAGATTTGCCCAAATTTTTGTCTAAATATACAATTCTTGATTTATCCTATCTAAGAATCAATATATCATCAATATAAAAAAGTACAATGATAAAGTCATTCTCCCCAAATTTCTTGATAAATACATTATGGTTTGAAAGAGTTTTTCAGTAGCCTTCACTTTCCATGAAAGAATCAAACTTCTTCTACCACACCATACAAGCTTTTCTTCAATGTACACACTATCTGTTTTTTCTTTGTCCACAAAATCCTCCGGTTGTTTCATGTAAATTATTTGCATTTTTTCAAGATGATTTTTGGAGTGGCTCTTTATTTCCAAGAGATGTTCCGTAGTTTTGGTTTATAAATTTGTGGTTGGACGTATGTATTGGGTGTGTTTTCCTTTTTAGGGAAGTTCCATAAAGTGTTCTCCTTTAGGAAAAATATGAGAGGATGTAGAGGTCACTATAGGTACTGCATGTGAAAGAAGAAAGAGAAATTATTTATTGTGAGGAAAATGTGTAGCTTTGGGTGTGGATTTGATATGGAATTTGTCAAAAAGGTTAAGGGATAGGAGACAATATTAGTTTGATCATTATTTATCCATGTCCATACAATTCATATCGATTAAGTTTCATATTAGGTTTTTTGAGTCTGAAATTTTTCGATATATTATGTAAAATATCAATTTAAATTAAATTTTCTTATTTAAGCATTAATAAATATTAATTTAAATTTTATATAATTGATGAATGGAATAGTAGAACCCACATGTTTCACATCTAAAAGCAAAATCATTTTTTAAATAAATATAATAATAATTAAGATTCACATAATAATCATTATTTTGTTAAAATTTATGATAACAAATATCATTTTTGTTGTATTAATATAAATATAGAGCACTTTGCCGTACGTAAATCAAAATTAAGTTGTCTTTTCCAAATAGAAAATGATTATTGTATGTTTTATAAAAAATCTTAAAAAATATAGAAATATATAATTAATAAGAGTCAGGTAACAATAAAGAAAAAAAAGTATAAGGGGATATTTTTATTTTTATTTTAACATAAATGATAAAAGGTTGATGAAATTCACATAAAAATGGTTGAAGAAAAATTATAAATGGTTCATGTGATCATCTTTTAAGGGTAGATAAAGCCTTTTTTACCCGTCCGCCCGGCCCGGCGCCTCGCCTCCTCCCCTTCCGGCGCCAAAGCGAACCCCCTTCCCCCACCGTCCGACATGGTAGATCCCAATCTCATCTGCATCTCCCACTTCCTAACTTCCACTAACTTCCTACCCACAAATCTTTTTTGTTATTATTATAATCCTTGTTTTTATAATCAATCATCTTTGGTACCAAAACTACCCACCCACCCACCTGTCCTGCACTCTCTCCTCAGGTGTCGTTTGTCACGTTTCTCTGCCCCTTAGCTCCCTTCATCTGTCTGTTGAATGGTGTGCTTTGTTATCTATTTGCATTCATAAGGACATTCGCATCATTCTTCATCGTTGTTCTTGAATTCCTCTCCTTGAGGTATTTCTTGCTTTGTAGATTGTTTGGAATTTTTTTGGTTAAAGAATGGTTTCAGCCACACTGCACTGTTGGGTTCGTAGAATTACTCCCCTTTGCCTTACTAGAATCGATTGGCGCCGCCGCTGATAGTTATGCCCACTTTATTTTATTTTTTTTTAAGTTTTTAATAAGTTGCTGCCATTTTCCATTCGATCTTTTGGTTTCTAGTTATTTTAGAGCTTATCTTATCTCATGAACGACAGTGAATAATGATATCTTTGTTGGTTTGTATGCTTCAGAAATTATTGTTAATGGTGACTTAAATTTTTCCTTTTGTATCTGGTTGGATAGTGACGTACTCCTCATACAAGGCCATAGGCCGCCAACATTTGTATAGAGAATAATGACAGAAATGAGTACAGTCTCTGAGACTCCTCTTGAAATGGCTGAAAAGCAATAAACAAATAAGCTTCAAAAATTAATGTGGTCAAATTAACAACTAATTAAAATAATTCTAACAACTTCAGGCAGGCTACTAATAATAAGAGATCTCAAAATTAAAAATAAAATAGGAAATACAAACTTAATGAATGACTTACATTCTAAATAGGATACTTCTTTACCAGTAGGTGGGCAAGTTTCAACTGCTTTTCCTTTTGGCTATATTGTCTCTTAATATTGACAAATATAATTGTGGCATTGAATTCAGGTCAATGAGTATGGATTTGAGCAATGAGCCCAAGACATCAGATGAAGATGCATTGAACTTCGAAGTGGAATCTTTTTTCAATTCTGCTCCACCTCTCAAAGAATGTTCTAATGTTTCAGATAAAGTGAAGTGCTTCATTGATCAAGCACTACTTCCATCAAGTAATAGTTAACAATGACTTTTAATGCATTCAACTATGTTTTGCCACTTATGTTTTTTTTTTCTGGGCTAAAAATAAATGCAGAAAATAGACAGACTGTAGGGGTGGTTTGTGTTACTTCTGGTGGGACTACTGTGCCTCTGGAACATCGATGTGTACGCTTTATCGATAACTTCAGCTCTGGCCATAGAGGCGCTACATCTACAGAGTGGGAAGCCGTTTATCTTTTCATACATTTCTATCAGGGCTTGTTGGCAGTTCTTGATACATTAATCATAGGAGATGCGTCCATTTAACTAAAACATTGGTTAAGCTGTTAAATCATGTTTCCCTGCCCGACAAGTCATTAAAAATTGTCATTCCACTAATGAGAAGTATTTCAGGTACTTCTTAAAGGCCAACTATGCAGTCATTTTCCTCTATCGAAGGTGAAATTTGTTTGAGTTGACACCATTCTTGTTGATACTCAAATGTGTGTTCAATCATATCCATTTGTCTTCATGAGAACTTCTGTACAGGGGCACATGTCAGCCTTTCTTTAGGTCACTTCCAGAAGGAGGGCTTATTGAGTGCTTTAAGCTTACAAAAGATGATACTGTTCAAGGTTTATGATCCACTAGGCCTCATTTTGTAATTCTAGATATTGTTGTATATGCTATGAGATTTGTTAACCGCCTATTTCATTCTTCCAGCACTGCTATCTCATGCGGATGTAGTAAAAAATGCAATTAAAGGGCATCAAAAGGCAGTTCTCCTAAACTTTTTATTTTCCTTTACTCTTATAATGGTAACATGTTATGTGTGTTTCTTTCAATTGTTATATAACTTCAGCAAAGGCTTGACAAATCCGGCCGTGCTCATTTTTTTGCTCAGGCAGTAGAAAGAGGATATCTGTTGAAGCTTCCATTCACCACCATTTTTGAGTACCTTCAGGTTAGTATGTTGTATTGGTAGAGAATATAGATCTCATGGTGCTGCAGAACGCACGTGGGCCACTTCTATATTCTGATTGTGTTGTGGTTTGTACATGACACATTGAATACATATACCACTAAAATAGAATAATTGGATGTTGTGCTGCTGGATCATTGTTAATTGTCAAATGTATGCTGTCAGCAAAATTGTAAAAGATCTCTTCCTGCACAGTTTTCATTTTACAGCATTTTTGACACTTTTTATCAATGTTATGGTCTCTGATGTAGTGGAGTGGTGAATGGGGTCTAGATACTTGATTTTGAAACTTGGGATTTGGTGGACGATCACACTTACAGTTACCAATCCGCGCTGTTGATTAACTTATATTTTTTGCTAATGTATTCATAAGTTGTGCCAAGAAACTGTTTTCCGTCTTTATATTATACAGCCTTTTAGACTAATAAATATGGGCTACAATTTTATTAACTTATATCTATTAGCATTTAGAAATCTCAAGTTTGCATTGTTCATTTTTCTGAATATGCCTGTATGTGGATAACACTGGTATATTGAAGGCATAATGTTTTGCCACGAATAACAGATTTTGAAAATTGTTGCCATGTCAATGAGAGATACGGGCGCTCATGGAATGTTCTATCTTGCTGCTGCAGTGTCAGACTTTTATGCCCCTTGGGAGTCTCTGGTAAACCTTTAAATTTTTCTGCAAACTGCCAGCAGATATTATGCTAAAACCTATCCAGTATGTGTGTGTGTGTGTTCATTTCAGCATTTTTTCTTGCATATGTTTACCTGGTTTATATCGTTTTAGATAACAATTGTGACATGAATGCAGTCGGAGCATAAGATTCAATCAGAAGCAGGTCCTTTGGATATGAGACTCACTCCTACTCCAAAAATGCTTTCAGTCCTCAGGAGATTGTGGTCTCCACAAGCGTTCTGTGTGTCTTTTAAGGTGAGTGATTAAAATAAGACAGTTTTTTTAAAAACAATTAGTGTCTGAATAAAAGATGATGACTCAATGAATGAGACCAGCCGCACACAGTTACATAATGTTCCAATTTGAAGACTTGCTGCATGATAGGTTGTCTAGGTTACAAGTATCTCTTCTGTTATAGAAAAATCAAATACAGTTTCTAGGAAAAGCATTTCACAGCAATGTAAATTATCCTTTTTAGCATAATATCAAATACAGTTTCTAGGAAAAGCATTTCACAGCAATGTAAATTATCCTTTTTAGCATAATAAAAACATACTTCATGTCGATGCTTGCTTAAGAATGACAGCTTTCCTTAGATTGCTTGCTTAATAAAAAGTTTCTAACACATGATTTCAGAGTTTGTCCATGACTCCACGCTATGTGCTTAATAATTTTCAGTGATCTTTTAGTTTGATAAATTTCTGTGCTTGAACTTCCACAACATTGAGTGCTTGTAATTCCTTGCCAAGCAGTTATATCTAATAACAACTGTAGAAGAAAATAAAAGATAGGGAAAAGTCTCGATCTTTCTATTGGTAGTGACCAACACCACATTTGTAGAAGATTACATAGAAATCAGATAACAATAAAATCCCAACAGAAAGTAACAAAATCAATTATAGATGACACCAAATGTAGGATAATAAGGAAGAGATAATGACTACAAAATGTTATATCTTTATCATATCTTCAATAGCAAAGATGTGCACTTGTTTCCAGCTAGAAGTTTCTACAACATATCTGCACAAGTTTTTTCACTCTATCGTTTAGTTTGGTAATTCTATGTGCTTTGTATTTTTCTTCTGACAGCTTGAAACTGACACAAGAATTCTACTAGAGAAGGCGGAAGCTGCTCTGAAGAAGTACAAAATGCACGCTGTGGTGGCAAATGAATTGTCAACCAGGAAAGAAGAGGTGACAGTAGTGACAAGTGATGGAGTTACTAGGGTTTGCAGAGAGAATGAAGTGTCAGATGTTGAAAAGCCTCTGATTGACTTACTGTCGCAGATCCATGTCGAGTACATTGATCGATGCAAGTAGTTTTATTGTCAGTATCTTCGTGCCAGAAAATGAAAAGCTGGGTTTTTGACGACTTAGTTTATGCTGAAGAAGTCAAGGAATAATTCACTCAGGAAATATGGAAAAATAGAGTGTCAGACATGGAAAAGTTTCTGAAAGAAAATGTCGAAAAGTTGAGATAATTTGTTCATGCATTAGCCAATGATGAGTTTCATAGCTTATTTCAAGAAAGGATCAACCTTTCAATTGTTAGTTCAAGATCTTACTCATTTATATGGAAGTGACAACATAAAAATTGAATCGTGTATTTTGCTGGACAGTTGTAAGATGGTCTAATGCCAATTTGCATTTATTTTCAATTGAATACTTCTTTTGTACAGGGTTTTCAGCCAAAAATATAACTGCATTCCATTTTGCCTGCCTCTTCAAGTACTCCACCTTTTAAGGTAATCAATCAGTTTTGAAATACTGGACAATCACAAATATACATATACTCTCATGTGCAAATTAAAACAAGGTTGCAAATTCAATGAAGCCACAGCGATGAAGAAGGTAAATTTGTGTCACATCAGACTCAGTTCTTTCTTTTCTGCCTCTTTTTTTTTATCCTTCACAGCAAGAGTATGCCTTTCAAAAGTACTTTGACAATTTATCACAAAAAATTTCTATGGAATCCACCATACAAATTATTACTAAGAGCCATTGAAAAAGATGAAAACCAGATGCCAATAGATCAACTGGTTCAGAACTTGCTGACCAATCAAAATGTCTACTGCAACCCAGAATTTTATTTCCCTACCACATCGGCATGGTTACAAAGCCTAGGATCCTCAAAGTATCAATCTAATCACAAAAACAAAAAATAACAAACAGAGCAAATGTTCTACCTTCTAAACAACCCACGAGAAATGTCGGACTATGTGATGCATTTACAAATGTGCATCAATTTAAAAACTCAGAGATAAACACTACCGGTTAAACTAAGAACAGCTCAATCTTCAATTAGCTTGTCAGTGGTTGTTGCTCTTGCTTCCCAATCTCAAGTCCTTCTTTCTCAACCTCTGGCTGTTGTTCCTTGCTCCCGAATCCAAACCTCCTTGAGAAGAAGCTCCAAATACTTTTGGGCTTACCCAAATTCTCAATCTCTTGCCTCATGTTCATGCACTCCTTCTCAAGTTCCTCCACTCTCAGTTTCATTGCATCAGAGCCGCCAGTTGGGTCTCCCTTGGTGGCAAGTGCATGATCTGCCTGCCCAGATGGATCATTATTCCCGGGAAGGCCACGAGGGTGTTCAAGATTATCTGAGACGAAGAACCATCCGGCAATGGATGTCCGGAGCCTGAGCTGTTCAAAGAAGAGAACTTGCACTACCACTCTCAGAGGCAGCCGCTCATTCTGAGCTGCATGTGTGCAAGCCTCCAATGAGAGCTTTTGGCAGTTCATGAGCCTGCAGAGCTGCTCTTTCTCTGAATCTGTAAGCCACGGATGAGCCTGCAAAAATGGCAGAAATTACATTCATTTTTGGAGAATCATCAAAACTAGCTACATATTCTCCTCGTTCCCATGTAGAATTTAAATATATGATAAAATATAAACAAGGAAAGTCATGACTTGATCACGGGTAAAAGTCTGATTTTCAAGTTCTATTATCCTTTTCTTCAGAAACACCATGACTCCTTATTTTGCCTCTCATTGACATCGGGAATAAGATACATGTTGTTTTATCATTATTTCAAAATAACTGATAGGAAAAATATTATGACATAATATTTAATTAATTTGAGACTAAATTAAAATTAATCTTTTAATTGATTTAGTGAGTCCCGCCTTTATTGTTGTCTCCCCAAAAAAATACACTCACACATGATGGGGTAAAGGTGTGTTACCAACTCTTGCAGTGCCACCAAATTAAATTTGTCACTCGCACGTGAAAATACATGATGGTGTTCTAAAAGAATTTTTCATACGAGAAATAAGTCATACAACCTGTGAGTATAACCAAATATAGAAGTTCAAATTGTGCACCTGTTAGGGATTTATATTAGCTTATATATAATCATTGTATCTCAGACTATTAGTAAAGATTATATATACCTCAAATTATTTTATTTCACGACTTGTATCTACATTATATAGTTAAAAAGCTTTATAATAGTTTAAACTTAGATACAATTTATAATAGTCTTCTTTTCGCACACATATTACTTTTGATATACATAATGATGACTTTCCTAAACACGTTATTTATCACCAGATTATCATAATTATAAGTAGTAAAGTAAAGAAAGAAATATTGTTTTACTATCTCAAATATAATTGAAAGTAACTAAGGGTACTGAGAAGCTGCTTCAAGGATCACACTCAGTTGAGAACCAAAGATCATTCTCTCACTATCTTGTTGGTCAAAATAATACACGTGGTATGAACCGTATATTATAGTAGATAGACTAATTCACATAGAGCGTATGTCCTTTATCAATATCATATAAATTTAAGTTTAATTATTACTCAGGCAATTGACCTGAGACAACTAGTACAAATATGACCCATGCATAAAATAACCGATCATAAACCCGCATATACGATCTAAAGTTGGTCAGGGCTTCCTAACCATTTTGAAAGAAAAATGATGACAGACTTCTTTTCCCAATCCCTAAAAGTTAGGGATTGCATTCTGTTGAAGGGGAACCGCTGACGGGGAGTTTAAATTATTCGATCACCAGTAGTGCTGGGCGGGAAAATTCTGTCACATACAAAAAAAACAAACAAGAAAAATTGGGTTGGACCAACTGGGCTTTCTATTTTTTCACAGTCATGGATGGACCCATCTTACAGTCCATTGGACTTGACTGAGGTTGGGCAAAACAAGTTTGACTACGCTCACCTCCCCCTATCACTTTCTCAATCCGAGGATCTAGGGTAGGGAGTGAGGTGTTGGAGCTATCAGACTCCAGCGGGGCTCGCTGGTGATAGGGTTGCTAATTGAGCGAGCACTCGTGAGCATTTAACATTCGGCTTGGCTTTATTCGATTCGACTCGAAACTCGATATTTAAATGCTCGAACTCAAACTTGACTAAAACTTAAATCTTACGAGCCGAGCTTGAGCAAGGTCGTGTTCGACTCGACTCAGCTATAATTCAAACTCGACTCAATAAAATAATATAATAATATAGTTTTTATATTATATTATATATATATATTATATATATATATATATGTACACAATATAATAACAAAGAAGTGTGATAGTTGAGATGGTAACTATTCAAGTGGTGACCTTAAGGTTGTGGGTTTAATCCACATTGATAGCATTTTTTTAAAGTGAGGTACTTTTGACTTTTAATCGAGCCGGTTGCAAGCTCACGAACGAGCTAAGTTCGAGCTAGGGAAAATTAAATAATTTAAGTGTATTCGAGCTCGAGTCGAACTCGAACACATAAAAAATATTTGAGTCGAACTCGAACATATATGTTCAAAACTCGTTTGATCTCGAGTCGAGTTCGAACGAGTTTCGAACTATTTGAGTTGAGTTTGAACACAAGTTGAGCTCAGCTCGTTCGTTCGTTTAGCACCCCTAGTTGGTGACCATTAGTCAAGAAGCAAGCCGCAGGGAGGTTGGGAGGAAGGTGTCCATCATCGTGGCAAACATGCATATGGGGAGAAGCACATGCGTCCACGGTGGCGAGCTCCACCATAGAGAAGAGCTACAGTGTCCCGCTGCAACAGGCTTGGGCGAGAGGAGGCTAAGGCCTAGTACGGCGGCGTTGGTCGAGCCTGTAAAACCCACGATTCGAGTTAGGGTTTTATATTCAGAACCGGTCGGGTCGACCGTTATTTTTCGAGTTGAGTCAGTTTCAGGACACGTGTACCGAGCCGACGCCGATCGCGTGTATGAGCTATGAGGGTCATGCGTACCTAAGTATATGATGATAACGTTATGAACACAGCAGAACAGAATGAGTTATCATTACGATGTTTGGTATTTGTTTGATTTTACCGGATTTTTCCCGATTTTTATGAATTTTTTTAGGATTTAATACGACTTAGTTATTATACTTGACTCGAGTCGGAGACGAGTCAAGTAATATTTACGAGTTTGCCACCATACACACCCTCGACCTCCCCTTTCTTCTTCCCCAAACCCTCACCGCGCCGCCCCTGTTCGCGCGCCACCGCCGCCACGGCCGACGCCGCCTGGCCGCCGATCGACGCCGCCCAGCCAGGCCACGGCGTCGCCCTGCCGCCCGATAGTTATGCCCACTTTATTTTATTTTTTTTAAATTTTTTAATAAGTTGCTGCCATTTTCCATTCGATCTTTTGGTTTCTAGTTATTTTAGAGCTTATCTTATCTCATGAACGACAATGAATAATGATATCTTTGTTGGTTTGTATGCTTCAGAAATTATTGTTAATGGTGACTTAAATTTTTCTTTTTGTATCTGGTTGGATAGTGACGTACTCCTCATACAAGGCCATAGGCCGCCAACATTTGTATAGAGAATAATGGCAGAAATGAGTACAGTCTCTGAGACTCCTCTTGAAATGGCTGAAAAGCAATAAACAAATAAGCTTCAAAAATTGATGTGGTCAAATTAACAACTAATTAAAATAATTCTAACAACTTCATGCAGGCTACTAATAATAAGAGATCTCAAAATTAAAAATAAAATAGGAAATACAAACTTAATGAATGACTTACATTCTAAATAGGATACTTCTTTACCAGTAGGTGGGCAAGTTTCAACTGCTTTTCCTTTTGGCTATATTGTCTCTTAATATTGACAAATATAATTGTGGCATTGAATTCAGGTCAATGAGTATGGATTTGAGCAATGAGCCCAAGACATCAGATGAAGATGCATTGAACTTCGAAGTGGAATCTTTTTTCAATTCTGCTCCACCTCTCAAAGAATGTTCTAATGTTTCAGATAAAGTGAAGTGCTTCATTGATCAAGCACTACTTCCATCAAGTAATAGTTAACAATGACTTTTAATGCATTCAACTATGTTTTGCCACTTATGTTTTTTTTTCTGGGCTAAAAATAAATGCAGAAAATAGACAGACTGTAGGGGTGGTTTGTGTTACTTCTGGTGGGGCTACTGTGCCTCTGGAACATCGATGTGTACGCTTTATCGATAACTTCAGCTCTGGCCATAGAGGCGCTACATCTACAGAGTGGGAAGCCGTTTATCTTTTCATACATTTCTATCAGGGCTTGTTGGCAGTTCTTGATACATTAATCATAGGAGATGCGTCCATTTAACTAAAACATTGGTTAAGCTGTTAAATCATGTTTCCCTGCCCGACAAGTCATTAAAAATTGTCATTCCACTAATGAGAAGTATTTCAGGTACTTCTTAAAGGCCAACTATGCAGTCATTTTCCTCTATCGAAGGTGAAATTTGTTTGAGTTGACACCATTCTTGTTGATACTCAAATGTGTGTTCAATCATATCCATTTGTCTTCATGAGAACTTCTGTACAGGGGCACATGTCAGCCTTTCTTTAGGTCACTTCCAGAAGGAGGGCTTATTGAGTGCTTTAAGCTTACAAAAGATGATACTGTTCAAGGTTTATGATCCACTAGGCCTCATTTTGTAATTCTAGATATTGTTGTATATGCTATGAGATTTGTTAACCGCCTATTTCATTCTTCCAGCACTGCTATCTCATGCGGATGTAGTAAAAACTGCAATTAAAGGGCATCAAAAGGCAGTTCTCCTAAACTTTTTTATTTTCCTTTACTCTTATAATGGTAACATGTTATGTGTGTTTCTTTCAATTGTTATATAACTTCAGCAAAGGCTTGACAAATCTGGCCGTGCTCATTTTTTTGCTCAGGCAGTAGAAAGAGGATATCTGTTGAAGCTTCCATTCACCACCATTTTTGAGTACCTTCAGGTTAGTATGTTGTATTGGTAGAGAATATAGATCTCATGGTGCTGCAGAACACACGTGGGCCACTTCTATATTCTGATTGTGTTGTGGTTTGTACATGACACATTGAATACATATACCACTAAAATAGAATAATTGGATGTTGTGCTGCTGGATCATTGTTAATTGTCAAATGTATGCTGTCAGCAAAATTGTAAAAGATCTCTTCCTGCACAGTTTTCATTTTACAGCATTTTTGACACTTTTTATCAATGTTATGGTCTCTGATGTAGTGGAGTGGTGAATGGGGTCTAGATACTTGATTTTGAAACTTGGGATTTGGTGGACGATCACACTTACAGTTACCAATCCGCGCTGTTGATTAACTTATATTTTTTGCTAATGTATTCATAAGTTGTGCCAAGAAACTGTTTTCCGTCTTTATATTATACAGCCTTTTAGACTAATAAATATGGGTTACAATTTTATTAACTTATATCTATTAGCATTAAGAAATCTCAAGTTTGCATTGTTCATTTTTCTGAATATGCCTGTATGTGGATAACGCTGGTATATTGAAGGCATAATGTTTTGCCACGAATAACAGATTTTGAAAATTGTTGCCATGTCAATGAGAGATACGGGCGCTCATGGAATGTTCTATCTTGCTGCTGCAGTGTCAGACTTTTATGCCCCTTGGGAGTCTCTGGTAAACCTTTAAATTTTTCTGCAAACTGCCAGCAGATATTATGCTAAAACCTATCCAGTATGTGTGTGTGTGTGTTCATTTCAGCATTTTTTCTTGCATATGTTTACCTGGTTTATATCGTTTTAGATAACAATTGTGACATGAATGCAGTCGGAGCATAAGATTCAATCAGAAGCAGGTCCTTTGGATATGAGACTCACTCCTACTCCAAAAATGCTTTCAGTCCTCAGGAGATTGTGGTCTCCACAAGCGTTCTGTGTGTCTTTTAAGGTGAGTGATTAAAATAAGACAGTTTTTTTAAAAACAATTAGTGTCTGAATAAAAGATGATGACTCAATGAATGAGACCAGCCGCACACAGTTACATAATGTTCCAATTTGAAGACTTGCTGCATGATAGGTTGTCTAGGTTACAAGTATCTCTTCTGTTATAGAAAAATCAAATACAGTTTCTAGGAAAAGCATTTCACAGCAATGTAAATTATCCTTTTTAGCATAATAAAAACATACTTCATGTCAGATGCTTGGCTTAAGAATGACAGCTTTCCTTAGATTGCTTGCTTAATAAAAAGTTTCTAACACATGATTTCAGAGTTTGTCCATGACTCCACGCTATGTGCTTAATAATTTTCAGTGATCTTTTAGTTTGATAAATTTCTGTGCTTGAACTTCCACAACATTGAGTGCTTGTAATTCCTTGCCAAGCAGTTATATCTAATAACAACTGTAGAAGAAAATAAAAGATAGGGAAAAGTCTCGATCTTTCTATTGGTAGTGACCAACACCACATTTATAGAAGATTACATAGAAATCAGATAACAATAAAATCCTAACAGAAAGTAACAAAATCAATTATAGATGACACCAAATGTAGGATAATAAGGAAGAGATAATGACTACAAAATGTTATATCTTTATCATATCTTCAATAGCAAAGATGTGCACTTGTTTCCAGCTAGAAGTTTCTACAACATATCTGCACAAGTTTTTTCACTCTATCGTTTAGTTTGGTAATTCTATGTGCTTTGTATTTTTCTTCTGACAGCTTGAAACTGACACAAGAATTCTACTAGAGAAGGCGGAAGCTGCTCTGAAGAAGTACAAAATGCACGCTGTGGTGGCAAATGAATTGTCAACCAGGAAAGAAGAGGTGACAGTAGTGACAAGTGATGGAGTTACTAGGGTTTGCAGAGAGAATGAAGTGTCAGATGTTGAAAAGCCTCTGATTGACTTACTGTCGCAGATCCATGTCGAGTACATTGATCGATGCAAGTAGTTTTATTGTCAGTATCTTCGTGCCAGAAAATAAAAAGCTGGGTTTTTGACGACTTAGTTTATGCTGAAGAAGTCAAGGAATAATTTCACTCAGGAAATATGGAAAAATAGAGTGTCAGACATGGAAAAGTTTCTGAAAGAAAATGTCGAAAAGTTGAGATAATTTGTTCATGCATTAGCCAATGATGAGTTTCATAGCTTATTTCAAGAAAGGATCAACCTTTCAATTGTTAGTTCAAGATCTTACTCATTTATATGGAAGTGACAACATAAAAATTGAATCGTGTATTTTGCTGGACAGTTGTAAGATGGTCTAATGCCAATTTGCATTTATTTTCAATATGAATACTTCTTTTGTACAGGGTTTTCAGCCAAAAATATAACTGCATTCCATTTTGCCTGCCTCTTCAAGTACTCCACCTTTTAAGGTAATCAATCAGTTTTGAAATACTGGACAATCACAAATATACATATACTCTCATGTGCAAATTAAAACAAGGTTGCAAATTCAATGAAGCCACAGCGATGAAGAAGGTAAATTTGTGTCACATCAGACTCAGTTCTTTCTTTTCTGCCTCTTTTTTTTATCCTTCACAGCAAGAGTATGCCTTTCAAAAGTACTTTGACAATTTATCACAAACAATTTCTATGGAATCCACCATACAAATTATTACTAAGAGCCATTGAAAAAGATGAAAACCAGATGCCAATAGATCAACTGGTTCAGAACTTGCTGACCAATCAAAATGTCTACTGCAACCCAGAATTTTATTTCCCTACCACATCGGCATGGTTACAAAGCCTAGGATCCTCAAAGTATCAATCTAATCACAAAAACAAAAAATAACAAACAGAGCAAATGTTCTACCTTCTAAACAACCCACGAGAAATGTCGGACTATGTGATGCATTTACAAATGTGCATCAATTTAAAAACTCAGAGATAAACACTACCGGTTAAACTAAGAACAGCTCAATCTTCAATTAGCTTGTCAGTGGTTGTTGCTCTTGCTTCCCAATCTCAAGTCCTTCTTTCTCAACCTCTGGCTGTTGTTCCTTGCTCCCGAATCCAAACCTCCTTGAGAAGAAGCTCCAAATACTTTTGGGCTTACCCAAATTCTCAATCTCTTGCCTCATGTTCATGCACTCCTTCTCAAGTTCCTCCACTCTCAGTTTCATTGCATCAGAGCCGCCAGTTGGGTCTCCCTTGGTGGCAAGTGCATGATCTGCCTGCCCAGATGGATCATTATTCCCGGGAAGGCCACGAGGGTGTTCAAGATTATCTGAGACGAAGAACCATCCGGCAATGGATGTCCGGAGCCTGAGCTGTTCAAAGAAGAGAACTTGCACTACCACTCTCAGAGGCAGCCGCTCATTCTGAGCTGCATGTGTGCAAGCCTCCAATGAGAGCTTTTGGCAGTTCATGAGCCTGCAGAGCTGCTCTTTCTCTGAATCTGTAAGCCACGGATGAGCCTGCAAAAATGGCAGAAATTACATTCATTTTTGGAGAATCATCAAAACTAGCTACATATTCTCCTCGTTCCCATGTAGAATTTAAATATATGATAAAATATAAACAAGGAAAGTCATGACTTGATCACGGGTAAAAGTCTGATTTTCAAGTTCTATTATCCTTTTCTTCAGAAACACCATGACTCCTTATTTTGCCTCTCATTGACATCGGGGATAAGATACATGTTGTTTTATCATTATTTCAAAATAACTGATAGGAAAAATATTATGACATAATATTTAATTAATTTGAGACTAAATTAAAATTAATCTTTTAATTGATTTAGTGAGTCCCGCCTTTATTGTTGTCTCCCCAAAAAAAATACACTCACACATGATGGGGTAAAGGTGTGTTACCAACTCTTGCAGTGCCACCAAATTAAATTTGTCACTCGCACGTGAAAATACATGATGGTGTTCTAAAAGAATTTTTCATACGAGAAATAAGTCATACAACCTGTGAGTATAACCAAATATAGAAGTTCAAATTGTGCACCTGTTAGGGATTTATATTAGCTTATATATAATCATTGTATCTCAGACTATTAGTAAAGATTATATATACCTCAAATTATTTTATTTCACGACTTGTATCTACATTATATAGTTAAAAAAGCTTTATAATAGTTTAAACTTAGATACAATTTATAATAGTCTTCTTTTCGCACACATATTACTTTTGATATACATAATGATGACTTTCCTAAACACGTTATTTATCACCAGATTATCATAATTATAAGTAGTAAAATAAAGAAAGAAATATTGTTTTACTATCTCAAATATAATTGAAAGTAACTAAGGGTACTGAGAGCAGTTCTGCTTCAAGGATCACACTCAGTTGAGAACCAAAGATCATTCTCTCACTATCTTGTTGGTCAAAATAATACACGTGGTATGAACCGTATAGTTATAGTAGATAGAAACTAATTCACATAGAGCGTATGTCCTTTATCAATATCATATAAATTTAAGTTTAATTATTACTCAGGCAATTGACCTGAGACAACTAGTACAAATATGACCCATGCATAAAATAACCGATCATAAACCCGCATATACGATCTAAAGTTGGTCAGGGCTTCCTAACCATTTTGAAAGAAAAATGATGACAGACTTCTTTTCCCAATCCCTAAAAGTTAGGGATTGCATTCTGTTGAAGGGGAACCGCTGACGGGGAGTTTAAATTATTCGATCACCAGTAGTGCTGGGCGGGAAAATTCTGTCACATACAAAAAAAACAAACAAGAAAAATTGGGTTGGACCAACTGGGCTTTCTATTTTTTCACAGTCACGGATGGACCCATCTTACAGTCCATTGGACTTGACTGAGGTTGGGCAAAACAAGTTTGACTACGCTCACCTCCCCCTATCACTTTCTCAATCCGAGGATCTAGGGCAGGGAGTGAGGTGTTGGAGCTATCAGACTCCAGCGGGGCTCGCTGGTGACCATCAGTCAGGAGGCAAGGCGCGGGGAGTTTGGGAGGAAGGTGTCCACCATCGTGGCCAACATGCATATGGGGAGAAGCACATGCGTCCACGGTGGCGAGCTCCACCATAGAGAAGAGCTGCCGTGTCCCGCTGACAACGGGCTTGGGCGAGAGGAGGCTAAGGCATAGTACGGCGGCGTTGGTCGAGCCAGCTTGGCGGGTTTACATTGTCTAGAAGAGTTGCTTCATCAGAGTTGGTCAGTTGGGAATGAACTCCGATGGTTTAAGGGTGACGCCGATGTGTTCTCTGGTGATCGTGGACTGCACGGCTACCTCAGTCTTTGGCCACGACGAGGTGAAGGGCCTACAGGAAATTATTCGGCCGCGGCCTTAATTTGGACCTTTTGATTATAAAGATGGTCTAGATCTTCAAATCTTAAAAAAAAATTTTTTTCCCTTCCTCCACCATCACTCGTGGCCTCCTCCCCAGCCCTTCGTTGCGCCCGTGCCTTCAGCCCTGCCCTGCAGTCGCTTGCCTGCCTGCGCCCTCAATCTGTCCCTCGCCCCCCGCACCACTGTGCCCTTTAGCGACCCCGCCCCTCCACCCTACCCTTGCTCCCCCTCGTCACCGCACCCCCTGCCCACACCGCTGTGCCCCTGAGCTCCTGTGCCCCATCATGACCCTATTTGCGCCGCCGCACCCTCTTGCGACTTCGCCCACACTAAGCCCTTCCTCACCGTGCCCACGCCGCCACCCTCTGTCTCGCCCACACCTGTGGTGCCGTCGCCCTTGATCCTCCACCATGCCCACGCCCACGCCCACGCCCATGCCCACAGCAAGGAGGAAAGGTGGCGGTGCGTCGAGGGTGGGCGCGGTGAAGGTTCTTGGCAACGTGTACGAGGGAGTCGGAGGGGCGGGGTCGCGAGGGAGCATGGCAGCGCAGGGGGGTGCGGGAGGGGCCGCTGAGGGGCTTAGGCAGGTGGAGGCACGGGCAAGGTTGAGGGCTTGGGCGCAGTGGAGGGCTGGGTAGGAGTCAACGGCGAGCAACAATTGAGGAGGAGGCAATGGTGAGCGATGGTGGAGGAGGAGGAGAGGAGTTTTTTTAAGATTTGGAGATCTAAACTGTCCTTATGATTGGACGGTCCAGATTAGGGGCGACCGGAGAAAATTTCCTACGGTCGCCGCCAGGGTAGCCTAACCTATACATACATAATAATAATAATAATAATAATAATAATATTATTATTATTATTATTATTATTATTATTATTATTTGTGATTGCTATTTTTTGGCAAAAAGGCCAACATGGCCAGAGGTCAGACATCCCAAGTTGAAGTCTGAGAGGGAAGGTAGGGTCGGAGTCATCGCCAGACTACGGGAGTCAGAAGCGGTGCTAGGGTATTTCTTAGTCAGTAGATTTAAGCAGATTCAAGCTTAATTAATTGATAAAACTCAATTAAATTAGTAACAATCCTAAATCTAATCAAATAAAAGATCTTTTACATGATAATCACAACTAAAATTGAATAATTTTCATGTAATTATCTAATTATCATAAATCAAACATAATAATTCCAAATCTATTACTTGATACAACAACTAAGAAAGATAATTACGAAATTCACAATTATTCATGCATAAAATCATCTTAATCATTATTTCATTGATATATTTAATCACTTACGCATTTAAAATCAGTTAAAACCAATTGATTGCTTCAATATCTAATCAAATTTCACTCACAATCACATAATTGTAAAACATCTAAACTAATTTAATTCTTCTATATCAGTCCTTAAATCATGATTTTTAATCAAATTTTTTTAAATAGTCTAAGTTCTTGATTTATTATACATGAAACAATCATAATCTTCAATAAACATGATTTATGATCAACAAATAATCTAATAATGTTTTGATTAAAAAAATAGCGTCGAAACATCTTGTTCTAGCTACATCGAATGATACCAATGTAGAATTTAAATATATGATAAAATATAAATAAGATGAAAACTTATCTTGGAGCGGAATAGATTGATGGACAATAATCACCACTCTTGCAAGTCAAGATTGAATCACTAATAAAAAATTTGATTTCTGCGACCCATCATCCCTCTTTTTGAACACACCATAATTCCTTACTCTATCTCTGATTGATGTTGGGGAAATGATATAATATTTATAGGTTTTTACATAATTATTTTAAACTAACTAGGAGAAATATAAGGAAATAATATTTGATTAACTTAAAATTAAACTAAAACTAATATCTTGATTGATTTGGTGGGTCCATCCTTATGATTGACCCTACCCAAAAAATATGCGAACATCCCTAATCCCGAATTCTGGTTGGAGATACAATATGTTTTGTTTCGTTCAATCAGAACTTAACAAAGTCGGACTAAAAGAACGAGGGTTGGTGCAAGAGAAGGCATCCAAACTATCCAAAACACTCTCCGACACTTTTCAGGAACATGTCGGATGATGGTCTGATAACCATATAAAATAATAACGAAGTTTAGATAATCGGATGTCTTCCCAAATGGGAACTTCCCCTTACCAACAAAGTGATAGATCAAGAACATGGACAGGATTAGTAGTACTAGGTACATGTTATAATCACAAAAAAAAGGATAGAGTTACCTTTAGGTATATGTCAATAGCACGATAGATGCCATCATCTAATGGTCTGGCATAGTCAGGGATGAGAGCTGCCAATGACTGAAATTTGGGCAGCTTCAGATTAACATCTGGTGCAACTTCTGCAAGGTACCCATCAACTAGCTTGGCAACCATTGTGATGGGAGTAAGGGAAGGGGAACCAATAAACTGCTCCTCATCCACTATACATGGAGATGATGCATTAGCAGTTTGATCCACAGACATAAAATGATCAAGTATCCTTTGCACACAGTCTATGTCATATAATGTCTCCACAGAATAACCCAAGTTTGGTATGAGAAGATCTTCCAATGCAGCTTCATCTAGCTGGGAACCAACCCTCTTCTCCAAATTTTCTCTGCATAAGGGGCTGGCATGCAAGAGCATTGCACTTTTTAGCAATCCAAGTAAGTTCTTAGTAGATGTCACTCCCTTCTTCATTGGCATCAAATCAATCATCTCTTCAAGGAGAGCCCTTTGCTCAGTTTCACTGGGGGGAGCAGTAGAAGTGCTTGGTGGAGCTCTGGAGTTGCCCTCATGGAAGCTTGAATGGCGACTAAGTCCAGGGAGATGGCCCTTTGCATAATAGATCAAGGACCCAGCAATGCTCTCAGGCCTCATCCCACTTAGCTCAATGGCCAGAATTAGCCTCTTGTACAGACTCAAATTGAGAACAGAGACATCTTCATACCACCAATCATCATTGAAATTCTTGGTCTTGCCTCCATCTCCAATCCCATTACATAACATCCCACTCCCATTTGGGCTTCTAGAGGAGCTTTTCCCTGACACTGGCCAACCAAACAAAGCAGGGTCTGCACAAGCTTTCATGGCTAAGGAGTTGATGCATCTTGACACAATGTGGAGCTCCTCTGCATGTGTAAGCACCTCCTCACATGTTTCAAGAGCTTTGATTGCATCCCTCCAGCTGCCAAAGACCTCATTGAGGAACACCTCTGTTTGGGCAATCAGATTTCTTTCACCATACTCTTCTGTCATCCGGAGCTGCTCGGCAGTGCAACGAAGTGCCACTATGTTGGAAGATGTTAGCTGTATCTTGACTCCGTAGCAGAACTTGGCTACAAGTTCAAAGGATTTAGCACCCCCGGGTAGGTCATGAAGCTGCAAGCTGCAGGCGGATCCTTCCTCTGTGTGAATAGTTTCTATCAGCTTTTCAAGAAGACCACTTCTTGATAGCAAGGGAAACTGCAAAATTGTTGGGTGATCAATTCGCAACAAATAGTGATGAAAAGTTAAGTACCCATAATGTGTTCTAACTTTATAAAATTGAGAAGAAATGCTTTCGTGCGACTTAATGATAAGAATGAATTTATGCACAAACATAAAGAAATCTAACCAATGGAACATCCAATTTTAGGTAACATGTAGTCCTTTCAATTCCACGTATTCACTCTCAAAGATTGGAACAGAAAACGAGTGCTGGAAAATGAAGAAATTTGGGATTATACCTTATGCAAATGGAAAGAGATCTCTCCAACTTCCACAACAATGTCACTTGGAAGTCCTGTTGTGCAAATCCTACAAAATGTTCACAGGTTTTACAAGCACAAGCAAAGGAAAAGAAGAGTCGTTTTAAAACCTTCAAGCAAAGCTTCGAATGCAAACTGTTTTTAACTTTTTTTTATGCATCCTAATGCTTATACCCAAAAAAAAGGAAATACAAGTTTAAAAAAAATGATGATAGTAATTTTTTGTGTTTAAAGTCGTTAAAGATAGGTATTTTCCAAGTTATGAGCGTTGGCAATAAATTTTTAGAAGATGCCTCCCAAGCTGAACAAAATCCATTTAGAAGTGGAAGACAAGTACCAGTGAATTGACTCAAAACTAATCAAAGAACATATAACATAGTGACAGACCGAACGCAAAACTCCCCCTTATTTCAATTCAATCTCATCATCATATGATCATGAAGGCATAGAAGTGCAAGTTTATGCATCTTCTCTACTCCCCATTATTGTAAGGACTAAAAACAAAGTTGAAAGGGAGAACATATCATGCTCCATAGAATTACATGATAAACACACAGAACAACAAAGAAGTGACATTACCATGTCTGCTCAATACGTTGAAAACATTCAGGTTTAGAGCCAAGATTCATCGAAACCATTGTCTTCTGCTTACACTAAAAACGGAAATATGAAACGGCAAATTACGTTGCAACTCCCATGAAAGCACAATTAACACGTAGAAGAAGAGTGTTATTGTGTGTGAGAGAAATAGGAAGGAAAAGAATGGTAAAGAGTGAATAGGTGCCTTATATGATAATTTAAGTTAGCAACCTTCCTCATATTAATCTTCTGCATGTAAGTGTGATTTTAAGACCAGGTGGAGGTAAGGGCTTTGAGCAGATCCGGGTCCGTGGGGGGCCAAGTGGTGGTTAAGAGGTGCACAACATAGCCATCGAATTCTCAAACAATGACATCTATTTCCTCAAAATCCTCTCCCAGATGGATTCTTCGCTTTTTACCGAGTCTTCTCCTTCGGTCTCTATATGGGTAAATCATTATTTTTCTTGTATTTGATGTTGACAAAGGGGATGATAGAGTGATGTTCATCAATGTTTAGTTATGTTATAAGAAATCCATAACTACAATTCGTTTTTTTATGACAGATTACTCCGTTTAAGTGGGAAAATAGTAATATTAATGCAAGTGGAGACGATTGGCTGGATAAGTAGCGAAAATTCAAACGAAATCTATTGTCCATTTCCTCTCTTAGCAGAAGGCACCATTAAGCATACAAATGGGGTGGTGATTAAAAATATTTATCATCTTATCAGAGTTCACTATATACAACAAAAATTTGACCACCTCAACCTCTTTGCATCAGACTCGGTTATGGCCTATAAATTTTGGTCCTGGTCTTTTGGTGTGCACAAAAAGAAAGATTGAATGAAGGTGCATTTAGGCAGTGTCATATCACATTCTATGCTGCTGATTACAAAGAAAACTGACATTGTAAGACCGTAAAGATTCGATAAGGGAGGATTATTCTGACAACAAAACCTAATTAGCAGCCCTCATTTGCACCCTGGGACACAGGAGCTGCCATTTTCTTGGATTGAATATGTTCAAGTACAAAGATGGGAGTTTCAAAACTCATCATCACCAGCAATGCCAATACCAGTGTGACCTGTGCAGGTTGCTCGAAGCATAATCATGGCAGAATACCCAAACACTGACCGCAATGGAACAGTTCCACCATCTGAAAATGATTGCATACAATCTTGGGAATGCCAAAAATAACTAATCTTATTTTCTCTACATATCTGATTACCTAACAAAAAACCAAAATTAACATCACCTAGACGAGGATGAATCACTCACACTTGAGCAACATTGTAATTTGTAGATATATTTTAAAGCCCATGCTAAAAAGAATCTATATACCATACTAGCCTCTTTTAGTTCGAAAAAGTACTAAGTTTGGATGACCATCATCACGATGCTGAAATTTCCACCAATGCTACACTTCACCTTTAACATGTTCACTGAATTTGCAGAGGCAAACGCCGAGTACATGCCCAGAAACCAATGATCGGCAATATGCCTCATCCTCTTTTTACTTGAATTTCTGCTCATTTCCTACCGCTTGTACTAGGCCGTGGCTTTCCTTTGACTTCGGACTCCTGAAGTAGAAAAATGCCATCATCTTTGCTTAATTATAAAATTAAAGTTCAGGATAATGGAATAACAGTGATAAAATCTTCCAGCAAAACAAGCAAAAATATTTTTAGATATGTTTTGACCTAACACACCTGAGGCGTGTGCAGGAAAATATATGTCTTTGCCATGGCTGGATTATGATTTTCTGCCCCTTTGCTCCAATCATAACAAACCTGCATGGAGTGAAGATTTTGCATAAGCTGAAAAAGGTGAGCTAAGGGGAGTAACAGACTCCACCTTGAGCATGTTCACATTCATCATTCAACAGTTAATAAATATACAAATGAAGCAATGAAAAAAGAAAGAAAGAGATAATTACAGCATATGCAAATATAGAGCCATCATTGTTGAATGTGCTGCACGGGATTGGTTGATTGCATCTAGTCATAGCCTACAATAAAGCCCATATTTAAATCACTTAGATAAGCTAGAAAAACTTGCATGAAAAATGATGAATAAGAGAATAAAAAACTTAAAAATTCAGCGCAATCAGCAGAATAAAGAACAGCATAATTCAATAATTAAATAAAACTGAACAGCTGATATCAAGGTTAGGATGTGAAAGGCTCTCACTCTCAGCTATGGAACAAATGTAAGAAGACTCTAAAAATGTATCTCAAGCAAGCAAAGTTCTTTGAAGCCAACCCAACATTCAATTCAATGCTGCAGTTTACAAGCGTATTTTCCATTTATGCATATTGCATACCTTAAGTCTCTGCTTGCTATCTTTGTCCCAAAAATTGAAAGCTCCATCTGATCCCGCTGTAGCGAAGGTATGATGCACCTGAAACAAGGCATAGATAATCAGGATACAATATGACCACTCAAATTCTCATTTAACTAAAATATAGCTTATGCAAAGACAAAGTCGCCAGATAATCATTGTCATAGTTTGAAATACGTCCATCATTACATCAGATAGTGAATGTATATGGAAAAACAGTCAAAACCTCAAACTGTGAATCAGCCACAAGCAAACAGTTGAAAACACTCCCCCCTCCCCGCCCCCCCTCCCTGCCCCCAACAAAGAAAAACAAAGAAGAAATGAAACAACAAATAATTTCGCATGACTACATGAATTTACTTTCATACAATTGAGCTTAATTTCTCATTCAGTTGCTTATGGACTAATTTTCCTTGGAAATCCACTTTCCAAGAGAAACAGGTATCAATATAACAGCCAAGCATTTGGCAGATCCAACTAGTAAATCAAAGTCCTAATTGAGCGGCCTAACAATTATCCAGATCTGCTGAATAAAGCACAATCAGACATGGTCTAGTCACTTTTCTTTATGTTTTAGTGGTTTCTTGACATTCCTACATTTCAGTTGTTCTTTCTTATATTATTATTTGTTTATTTTATTGAAAACTAGAAGTCAATGGAAAATTAGGAATTAAAGTAGGCAGCCTTAATTAATGAAAGTTATTTTTTGGACACAATTTTGATGGATAAAAGTTACTTTATGGAGAATTATCTATCAGTTCCAAAAGTCCTTTATGGGATCCCCAATCTTTATAATGAACTATTAGATCCATCCATTAAGGATCATCTACCACATCATCCATAATCCATCTCAACCAATCTCTTTTCCATTTCCCCATAAGCAATTCCTAGCATGTTATATATCAATGCAACGAGGACCAAGCATTAGCTTTATGCAACATAGTGTTCTCGACTTGGCAGTAGAGCATTTGCATCAGACATCATTGCTTTTAACTATATCAAATAAAATATGACAGGAGGTTACTTTTTATATATATCCAAACAATTTAAGCTTAGCACATTATTATATAATGCCAGTAAAAAACAAAAATCAGAAGGAAAATATCACTAGACAAGAAAAGATAAAGTCAAGAGGACATACAGGATGAAAGTTTAATGAGTTGACAGAATATATCTCATTCCCTTCCCTGTGGCATTTGAAAGTGAAATTTTTCGAGTTCTGTGCTTCATCCAAATGATGCACACCAACTCTACCCTCAATGGAGCCCACCTAGGTAGCATAAGGCAAAAAATCAATGCAGTATCTTATAAAAGTGCACAAAATAAAAAGAAAATTGCAGGCTACACAAAGATGAATACTTGTACAGGCTTGAACCAAAAGTCGACCAAAAAGTTAAAATATAAAGCAAGTTGGCAAAACTACCAACTTGTTAAAATTTGGATACAACCATGAATATAAAGTTACAGACTCAGAAAAAGAACAAGCAATCATTTAAAATGTAACTTGGATGAAAAAATTATTTAAATGTAGCAACCTACCAAAAAACCTTGTTGATCAGGGAATGCAGCCAAACACCTTGTTTGATATTTGAGAGGAGAAAGAATCCGCTTAAACTCAGCCTATATACATTCGAAGAGTAGATATCAGATGAATGTAACTAGGACAACAGAGTTAGAAGTTCATAAGAAACAGAGCTCAAAAATCCACAAAAGGCACCAAACAACACATAAATATTAAAGAGGAAAAGAGCAAATGCTGTGAAAACCATATATCTGCAAAAAACAAAATAGTGAAGACAATCCATGCTTCTTTCTTCTATTACTTTTTCCTTTACCTTATCCCAAAAAGGCGGTCATGTACATGGATCTTAAACTAGTACTCATGTGATTAAATGGCAAGGTTATGATAGCCCGAGGCCCTTCCCAACACCAAACCTTCTTTACTGACACAATGTGTGGAGTTAATTAATCATGTTGACTAAGCTAGAGAAATTAATCATGTACACATGCATCCTCCAAGCAGCAAAAATATGACCTCGTCCCAAGTAAATAATCTTCCAGATTTCACTATATCAAACATTTAAGGATGTTCTTTTACAAAAAATAAAACATCTATCCCTTCCTTTCCGTATATGATTACTCCTTTCTGATCATTAAGGCTCATTTGACTTGTCATAATTTTTTGAGTATCAGTGTAGAGGCATTCAACGGATTTTTAAAAACTGTCTAACTGCTTTTACCCAGTAATGAAAGCTAAGCGAGCAGATTATTGTTTGTAAGCTTAGCAGAGAGCACTAACTTAGAAGGAAAATGAACAATTAATTCAATTCATACAGTTAGAAATGTATAATAATATTTAATTTTTAACAATTACCCATTTCCAAGACAAGCAGGCAGCACAGAATAACTAAGGCAAATGAACAGTATGAGACCTACCTATCAAACCCATACACCTTGCAAAAGTGAACTGGCTAACTCAAAATTAGAATGACTAGAAAATTTCTCATAGACCGTCAAACACCATAGTTTAAGAATATTACCTCCAGAAAAGACTGATAGAACTCATAAATTTAATCCATGAGATTAACAGTTTGTTCCATAAAATGGGAAAAAGTAAAAACCAAAGATCCGAAAATAAATCACTTTCTCTGAAAATATTCCTAATGAACCATAGTTTTAATCCAAACATAACTATTCTCAGAGCCTTTATCAATGTAACGTCTCTGAATAAGAAGTTGGTTGAGCTCCTCAAAGAAAATAAGAGAAAAATTGACAACATGCAGTATCACTGTGTCCAGTTTCCAAATTATTGCACCATAAGGAGAAGTAATTTTATACAATTCTCTACTTGAGTATCAATCCGCAGAATGCAATTGGCATAAGCATTTACCTGAAAACAGACCGCAGACTAAGAAAATTACCTGAGGATTCTGTAGATTGTACACTATCAGGTTTCGGTCAGCAGTCCCAACGACCATTAAAGGATACCTAACTGATAGGGCATAACAGCGTTCAGGCAGCTGCTGAGTATGTACTGGATTTGGTTGTCTTGTGTCCCAATACCTTCATATTTATAGCAAAAAGAGGGTTACCAATTTTCACTTACGAGCAGAAAAAGAAATTCATTGGTATAGTGGCACAACAGAAACACATGTCACCATGGCATCATCACAGCACTTTAAACAGCTAGGCTGGGATCAGTCACATAGAATTTCTAGACCAAGTAACTACTTTCACAATCATCTGTCTTGCTAAGTTGCACCTTGCGCACAAAAGTGAACAATCAGGCAACAGCTTAGAGGGGCCAGATATTGTTTATGTATATAAACCACATAGTCCGGGTAAGAAATCCATTACTGAGAAGCATAGTCTATCAACCTTTTAAAATGTTCACTGATCTGACTATGCTAGCAAACCAGCTCATCAATTACCCCATCTATCCTAAATCTTGGCAAAACCAGGCGAAGAGATGGCAACTCAACTGCCTTTCTTTGTTCTTTTTGTTATTTTCAAATGGGAAATCATGCATCAAAAGAATCATTTTGAAGCAAGCTACAAGATATAAGTTACCTTCAAAGAAATTATCCATAAATGTTAATTTATGAGCCTAAAATATGAGTCCATCTTGCTTAATTAGTTATGGAAAGTTTAAAAAAGTCAAACTATAGAACTATTGATAAAGGTTATCCCCATTTCATCTTTTGTTCATATTTACACAACAAAATCAATATAAAAACTTAGATTATAAAATGGTTCAAGATTCTCCACTCAACCTTCACATACACTATAAATTGGTTTTTTTTTATAAGGTAAAATTACATTTCAAGAACCGCCAAAGATACAAGGGGGAAAAGAGTTCTAAAGAATCCTTACAGAGTTACATTCTAAAGTCCAGAAGGAAATCACAAGGATTAATAATTTTCTATTTGTAGTTTAGGACTTCCGAAGCAAGTTGTAATTAAGAAATAATGTATATAGCCAACGAACCATGATCAATTTTAAGATCTTCAAATATTCATTAGAAGAGACGTAACAAGCAAAAAGTGGTTTCAAGAGGAAACTTGCATGCTTGTTTTGCATATAAAAGGTAAGAAGCCAATTTATCTCTTCAATGAAGAAGTTGACTTGAAGGAGCATGCGACATTTTTGAAGGACCAACTTCCAAACTTTTTACTATAAGAACACTCAAAGAAAAGATGACCTCCAGCTTCTAGGCAAGCTTCACAAAGAGAGCGTCTGTTAGCAAGATGAATTACTTTCTTTTGAAGATTGTCCACAGTTAAATCCCATTTGACATTACCAACCAAGCAATGAATGCATGTCGGTTTATTCGGTATTTAGACTAAACAAGACGGTGTCATGACACTCTTGGAGGAAGATGTCTCAAAAAACTCCAACAACTCTTGAAAAAACTTTCTTTTAGAGGATAACCACCCAATGCTATCACCCGCATGAGATAAAAAAAGAGTATTCTCGTTTAAAAAGTTTAGAGTTTCTTATGTGCTCGTAGTATTAGAGATGAAGGCCTAAGAACCCTGAATAATGGATTGAAATATAGTGTGGGAGGTATTTCCCCCAAGATTTGCAATAGTCCAATGATTGAGTCTTTGGATGAAGGGGCAATGATTAAGCCAAGGGTCAAGCCAAGTGAACGTGTTCATATCATTTCCAGTTCTATAGAAACAACCATAGGCTATTTTTTCTCTTAAAGAATAATGTTGTTCCAAGTGTGAGACCCACAATTTGTGCGCATGGTCCATATAGATCCACCGTGTAAATAAAATTAATGAATCCACTTCACCCACAAACTATTTTTATTTGTTAATACTTGCCAAAACAACTTTACTAGTCCAGCTTTGTTAACCTTAGAAATATCTCGATACTAAGACCGCCTTCTAATAAGGGCTTGTACATCCACATCTAGCTAACATTGTAGAAATCCCTAGTATCAATGTTCACTCTCCACAAAAACAAAGAGAACAATTTAATAATGAGCTTTAGAACAAGCTTTAGAAGTGTGAAGGTGGGGGTCTAATATTGAGACATACCATTGGGGACAGATTTTAAGAGTTGGAGGCGGCCGACATAAGATAGTAGATATGATTTCCATCCTTGAATCTTAGCTCTGCTCTTATCAATGATAGGAATACACATTGAATAAGAAAGTTTCTTTGAACTAAGAGGCAGACCCAAATAACAAATAGGGAGCACTCTAATGTGATAAGCAAATAACCCATAAAAGTCTTCTTTATGGACACAATCAAGAGAGAATATAACATTTTTCGTAATATTTACTTTTAACCTCGAGAAAGTACCAGAGTCATGTAAGGAAGATTTTATATATTGTGCTAAGAGAAGAGAGTCTTTGGAGAAAATCAAGAGATCATTGGTAAACATTAAGTGGGAGACATTTGGAGCATTTCTTATCTTAGAAGGAATGATAAGGCCTTTTGATAGTTTAGATTCAAGCATAACTGAGAATGCTTCCATATAAAAAATAAAAGAAGCGGTGAAAGAAGACAACCTTGTCGAAGACTACTTTTGATTTTTGAAAAATCGAAATTGCATCCATTTATCATTAAACTAAAGGATAGAGTGGTGACACATTTAGAAATCCAATCAATCTAAGCATTGTTGAACCCCACATTGTGAAGGATTAAAAATAGGAAATCTCACCGAATTTTATCAAAGGTCTTTCTCAAATCAACCTTGATAAAAAACCTTTTTGGCCCCCTTGATGTTGGAAATTCCACATTAATTCGTGGGCTAACAAGATATCTTCATTTATCAACTTATCCTTCAAGAATGCTGACCGGTTTAAGTTAATTAAAGAAGGCAAAATGAGAACAAGCCGAGAAGCCATAATTTTGGAGATGCATTTATTGACAAAGTTGCATAGAGAAATAAGCCTAAAGTGCTTAAAAGATCTGGCATTTGGAGTTTTTAGAATGGGGGAAAGGAACTAGTGATTTAGTGCCCGGAGTACTTTACCTTGTTCGAAGAAGTACTTGATGGCCAACATAAAGTCTTTACCAATAATATTCCAGAAAAAACAAAAAATTCTTTGATGAAACCATCTAGGTCAAGAGCTTTATTATTTGGAGCACTAAAGATAATAGCTTCAGTTTCCTTATTGCTAACCCTATGAGTTAGCATAGAAGCTTGTTCATAAGTCAACTTACGTCAGAAAGGAATAAATGAAGAAAGATCAAAAGATGAAGGGGTAAATAAATCTTCGAAGAACCTCTAGGCTTCAATCTCATTGACATGAGGATTGAAAAGTTTATTCCCATGTGAATCTATAATCTCATGAATATGATTTCTTAGGATGTGAGAGACAACTATGGAGTGGAAGAACCAAGAATTTCTATCCCCGTCTCTCAGCCAATTTGCTCTAGATTTTTGTCTGCAAAACTTTTCTTCAATGTCTTTCTCTTCAAGCATATTGAAATAGGCCAATTTTTTTCAAACAATGGAATATTTGTAGGATCCATGGAGAGCATTTGCTGGGCATCTTAGAGGAACAATTGAGCGTAGCTCAATCTCGCATTAACTTTGTCAAAAACCATAATATTCTAAGTTTTTAAAGCCACTTTAACACCTTGGAGCTTTTAAAGAGAATAAATTAAAGACTTCCAACAATGTGGGCAGACCATGCATGTAGAATCATAGCCTTGATTAAGTCATCTTTAAACCACATAGTAAAGAAACAAAATAGTTTCGAACCAATAGGCAAACTGTCCTTGAGTTTAAAAAGAATAGGAGAATGATCAGAGAATCCTAAGAGTAGATAATTGATATACCCGTTGGGAAATTTTATCATCCAAAGATCATTGTAAAGGCCTTTGTCAAGTTTTCTGTAACAATAGTGTCATCAATATGCTTATTACTCCACGTAAAATTAGAACTACAAGGAATGTCATGAGATCCATTGAAAAGATGAAATTATTAAATTACTCAAAATGCCAATGGGGAACATCAACACCACACAAATGTTCGTTATTACTTCTAATACAGCTGAAGTTGCCCATGAGGATCCAAGGAAACAAGGGTTTGCCACATGAAAGATTTTACCATAACTCTTATCTCTATTAATATAAATTTAAAGCATAGACCATGGTGAAGTAAGATTCAATGCCAACTCAAAGGTTCAACACTCAACAGTGGATAAATTGATCACCCTCTTGAAGCTTGGAGACTTTAAAAATTGCAGGATTCCATAAAACTAGAATGCAACCAGAGGGGTTTGATAGACTATAATTTGGTGCATCTTAAAACATATAAATATTATTATTTCATATAGTTACATTTATGATATTATTTATCATATCTTATATCTATTTATAAATCAAATCTTCACAAGAACGCTAAAATATTTCTCAAAGTTATCATCTTTTTAACCAACCAAGCAAATCTGAGATTCGAAAAGGAAAACCTTGAGAGCAATTGTATTACAACCATAGCCAGTCATACCTATGTTAGCAGAAAAACAAGTTACATTAATTGTTTAGAAATCACATGAGTAGTCATTGCACTAAAATAAGGGGGGAAAATACCATATTCAATTTTTCATAATTAATACCAGTTTAAGAAGAAAAGAATGGGATAAAATGGCAGTAGGAAGATGACACCCAAAAACAAAATCCATTGATTACCTCAAAGTTTTGTCCCAGCTACCAGTAACCAAGCAATTCATTTCAGAAATCCATGCAAGTTCCTTGACAGGAGCATCATGCATTGCCACAGTGGTAGCTTGGCCGCCAGAAATTAATGGCCACATCTTTACTTGTTTGTCACAACCTCCAGAAAACACAGTGGTTCCATCGTCCTTCCAAGTAGAGCATAACACCTTCCATGCAAAATTTACACTTTCGATAACTCTGCAAGTCATGTGTAAACCAAAAAAAGGAAAAATAAACACCCATCTAATGGTTAGCTACCGGCTGATCATGTGATATTGATGCCTTAGCTACGCTGGTTCCATTTTGAAGAATTTCCCAGCACCGAACCTATCAATAAGAATCAAAAGAACCAAAAACTAACCAAACATGGAATGGATTTTTTATTGCAACTCATTATGGTATAAAAAATAAAAAGAAAAAGAAATAAAAAATTAAGATGTTAAAGAACCTGGTTATCCCAAGAAGCAGCAACCAAAAAGTTTCCCTTTGAACTGAAGCTCAGACTGGAAACTGAGTCACCAGGAGGGTGAGACACCTATAAAAGAACAGCATGGGTGAACGGTCACAACTTCGCGGTAAAGGAAAGGCAAGGCAATCAAAAAGATCCAGCCAATTAAACATTTGCCGAGAAGATGAAATAAAGTAAGTCCTCCACCAAATCAATGAGCAATACCAATATGACACGCATTAATAGACTGAATGTCTAATGGTTTTATTAGAGGACAATTTTGAGTGGCACCAATTGAGACTGCAATTCATAAACATTGATTAAGATGGTTCAGGCATGTGCAAACCCAATGCCATTGTGAAGAGATTTCATTTGAAACTTGTAATGTACAAAAGAGGGGCAGAGGACAACGGAAAAGAAATTGGACGAAGGATATCCATAAACATATGACCCTTATTGTATTGAGCTTTGATATTTATGCTCAAGCAGGATGACAGAATAATAAATACCAGGATAAGGTGGAGGGAGAAGACAACTATGAACATGCTATTGTTCTATGAAATGCAAAGGTATCAAACAAATGCACCACAGATGAACATAAATGATTAAGCACATGAGTTCACCAAATAAATGACCAATACCTACAAATCATCCCCTTAAACAGATATTATTGAAGTTCTTGCTACTCTTCCAATCTAGTCCACCACACACTAGCATCATCCATTAACCGCAGGAAGGAACCATAACAAAGCCGGTCCACAAAAACAAGCAAATTCACACTGAACCCTAAACCCACCAATCAACCACACACAATCCGCTCAACAAGCACATATTCGCAGCAAGAACAAGGCAGGTAATAATCGAAGAAACAGCACACACCTCAACCGATTTGTTCGGGTTCGGATTCAGAAGATTCGCCATTGCACCGTCCACCGGAGCTTTCCCCTCTGCACAAAACAATAACATCAACAACAGCAAAATCGTAAGATCACCAACAATCCACACCAAACTCGACCAAAAAGAAGCCGGAGAAGATCCAGAAATCGATAAGCAATACTTCTCCGATTCATCCTTTCACAAACTAGAATGCGAACAAGAGAAGAAGAAGAAGAAGAAAAAGAAGGAAACCCATCCTCTCCACGTCAAGATTGAAGAAGGTGAGATAGCATATATACGTAGACGAAAGAATGGGGGCGGGAAAATAGGGAAGGGGGAGAGAAGTGCGGCGAGAAATACGGACGGACCTGGGGCGTGCGTAGTGGGTCGGTGTCGCCGGCTACGAGGAAGTGACGAGGCGACGGTGGCAGCTCGGTCAGGTTTGAAAGAGGAGAGACAGGGAGGGGGGTTTTGAAGGACCCCTCGCGTAGAACCAACGCGCGTTAACTTAAAAAGGCTAAGAATTAACAACGAAGATTTTAAATAATACCGAGAATATTGCGTATTATATTCCACTTCGGTACTATTTAAGCTTTAAATTATTGTGGTTAGTACCCCCCGGTTTGTTATAATGAGATTTTCACAAAATCCTTTTTTTTGATAATTTATGCATTTTAACTTATCTTGAATAAAATATTGATAACAAAATATATTTTTAACATTTAATAAAATAATTTATTTATAATTTTAGAATGTGGTAGAAACCGATTCAACTCAATTGAGCAAAATAATCTCATACAGGCTACAAATCTAGTATAATAACTTATATAGTATTATGATGTGAAGGGTTGCAAGTTTGGACCGGTTTATATTTTACCTATAGTTTTCAAAAGAAATTATAATAAAATAATTAAGTATTTTTTATTATTTAAAAAATAGTAAAAAATAATAAATTTAATCACATCATTTTTTCTCGAAATGGTACTAGTAAAAGTCTCTAGTATTACAATTTTACCAATTTACTATTTTGTTAAAAATAGTTGCTCATTTTTTGAAGTAAAAAGATAGCAATATTGATTTATATAAATAATAATTAGTATTATTCTTAGGCTTAATTAAAATTTTATATTATTATATTCTTTAAAAGTTGGTTTGATGTAAATATATAGTGCAGAGTGGCATCAATTTTGTTATCTTGACAAGGTTTTAATATTGTTAAAGAATTGTGGTGTAACACCTCGATTCCGGTTCACCAAATAATCGGATCAGAATAGTTATAATCGAGTCGAATCATGTTTAAATTAATTAATCTATAAGACTTGAAAGATAAATGGATCGAAGCAACTCTATTGGCATCTCGAGAAAGGAAGACATGTTATGATACATCAAGTAGACACATGAAAATGCATCAATATAAACAAAAGAATGAAAGAAAACAACAGCACACTAAGCTCAATTGTGTGTAGCATCTATTTATCCTTTTACCAAATCTGACACAACACATAGGGACACAAGGCCTACATATATAATAAGAAAAATCTTAGCAACGGCTGTCACTAGTTTATAAAATAAATAGTACAAACTGGTAAGTAGAATTTGATATTCTATGAGGAAGGAAAACCATATTTAATTTTCATGGGATCACTCAAAGGGCATCTACTTAGGAGCTATCAAGTTACAGACTTGATAACATCACAAACTAAACTTGTGTTATGCCACTTTGGCAAATGCCTCTCTCGGAAATAACTAGTCCCACTCTCAGGAAATAACACATATCCTAAGCCCTTTCCATACATCTATGGAACTCTTAGCCCAAAGCACAAACTCGCCTTCAAAACCTTTTGATACCACAAGTTTAGACATGTATTATACACAACAGTATTCATCTACTCCATGCGTCTTCGGGTATAAAGAAGATCAAGATGTAGATATATCATGATCTCTCAGGAATAGAATAACCCTCTCACTGATCCAGAGCTTGCTGTGACCTACGTATGCGCACACTCACGTTATATGTGAGGTCAAATTCGCCAACTTTTACCTTACTGAAAACTTGATAAAAATAATATATATAGGGTTAGGAAGAGAATCATAAAAGTAGGCCCGAAGGTAAAGTGAGGTGCAGCTAAGTTCGAAAATAACATGAGGGATCTTAATCTTGAGGGTTATTAATCACAAGAGTGAAATGCATCTAGATGGCCTGTGTTAAGTGGGGTTTAATAAGACAACCACTTAACATGTCATATGATCTGAGAATCAAATCCACGATAGACTAGAGTAGTAAATCTAAAAAGTGTCCTAACGGATCTGTAGTGTAGGTAGGGGTGGGCATCGGTCGGACGGACATCGGACAAATTATTGTCCACGTCCGTCCGAAATTTCGTCGGACAAAATTTGTCCGACCGACTTCAGACATTGAATTGTCCGCTGTAGGAGGGTTGGCAATGTCAAAGCAGGACGGCCGTGGCGACGGTCGCTGGCGGTGGAATCGATGACTTAAGAAGAATGTATCGGCAGCGGAATCGACGACGAGCGGCGATTCCGGCGTCATGGAGGCCCGGCGACGGCGGGGGCGCTCGGGGCATCACGGCAATGCCGCGGCGGGGCCTGGCGGCGACGATCGGCGGCAGGGTGACGCGGCGGTAGCGGCGGAATCGATGACGAGCGACGATTCCGGTGTTGTGGAGGCCAGGCGACGGCAGGGGTGCTCGGGGCTTCACAGCAAGCTGCGGCGGGGATCGGCGGCGACGATTGGCGGCAGGGCCACGTGGTGGCGGCGACAGCGACCACAACAAGGGGGTAGTGCAGTTTGGACGGGGAAGAGAAAATGGGTCAGGGTTTTGATTGATGGCAATATCGTAAATAAGACTTGACACGTCAATGTCTCGAGTCAATAATAATAACTAACTCGAAATAAATCCTAAAAAATCCATAAAATCAGAAAAATTCCATTAAATAAAATAAACACTACAACATCATAATGACATTTTATAACTAACAACCCACCGAAATTCCCCGTAACGCGTCCTAACGCGGTAAATAGCCTAAACTAATTCCACGATCAATTATATATATAATAAAAAAATAATTGGCATACTCTCATATATTCTGATAACTCATTCTTTTCTGTTGTATTTTTGATATTATCATAAACTTGGGTACGTATGACCCTCATGGCTCGTACACCCGACCAGCGTCAACTCAGTACACATATTCTAAAACATACTCGACTTGAACAGACGATTAAACCGATCGGTTCATAAGCATACAACCCTGACTCAGATTACTGGTTTTACATTATGTTTATAATGTGATATTTTTTTTCGAAGATGGATCATACAAGTTTATTATTAAATATCGGACACTCGGTCGGTCGTTCAGTCGGACAAAAAAATGTCCATGTTTGGTTTGTTTTAATTCGGTCGAATTCGGTCGGTCGAATTCGGTCAGTCCAATTCGGTCAGTCATACTTCGGACATCGGATGGACGGACAAATTCGGACGTCCATGCCCACCCCTAAGTGCAAGCTCCAAATGTGTCAGCACATATACTGTAAGTTCAGACTCCAAAACTTACATCGGAGGCCACTATTAATTAAAAGACTGACAACTCTATATAATGCATAGTCGTGGTGTGTGCTCACATCAACAATAACATCACAAACAACATACAATGCAAAGGAAACAAATGAACAATGTTTGGCATGCAGAACAAGGCACATGTAAACAATAAATAAATAAATAAGTAAAATATATAAAATAAAAATACTAAAAATAATAGCAGACGAATAATATCAAGAAAAGTAATAAATAATAAATAACAATAATGATATAAATAATACTAAATAAATATACGACTAAACATGAGTAAATATCAACACATACACAAGCATGTAAATAAATAAATTAATTCATAAAAGATAATTAGTTAATTAAATGGATAATGAATTAAGCAAGAAAATTAATAAATAATTAATAACAATTAATCTTGAATAACATTCATATAAATATCAAATATACGAATATATGACTAAACACGAATCAATAATAACGTGAGTGAGCAAATAAATAATAATTAATCAATTAATCAAATTAAATAATATAAACATGTACAAAAATAATATTAAAAAATAAATACATCATCAATAATAATAAATAATTATACAAGCATTCATCATAATCGACAAATATATAAATAACTAGTAATAAACAATAATGAATAAATAAATAATTAAATAAATAATAAATAATGAAAACATTCATAATAGTAACATATGTCAAACAATGTGACCATGTATCTAAAGTAACATAGGGAGTTTCAAATTGCTGAAAAACGGTCAGAAAACGGACGAAAACAAGAAAACAGGCAAAAATAAGTTGCCGAGTCAATTGGGGCAAGCAAGACCGAGTTGACTCGACCGAGTCGAGCTCCTGGGCGAGATGGACTACATTCGGTTACCTGGGCCGGGTTGGACGTGGACACGGGCATGAGCAAGTGTCACGAACATGGGCATGGGCAAATAGTCGGACACGAACATGGATGCAGACAAACATGCGGACGTGAACATGGTGTGGGAAACATGGGCACAGACTTTGCAAACTGGGCGATGGGGCTACCGATCCTCATTGCCAAAAAACACCGACTATCGCATGACAAGGGTTGCCGTAGATAGCGATTGATAGAGGGGAGGATGGGGAGTGTGATGGAGGTGGTGATCGACTGTGTTTGGTTGGCGACTGGCCGAAAAATGGCTAGAAAAGGACAAAAACGCCACCGGGAGTGACGATGTTGCCAGTGGCAATCATGGGTAGATGGTCCGGGTTGTCTCAAAATCTCGATCTCGGCAAGGGGAAGCTATCTGGGTGATCGACCGCACCGGAGGTGGCTCACTCATGCCAGAGAAAGACCCAAAACACAGCGGTGGCGGTGAGAAACGAAGAACAAAATGCGTCACCGGCAGCAAATGTGGTGGCGCCGGTGGTGGTGATGGGTGTGAGTCAATATTTAGCGGCAAAGTGGTCACGATCATACCAATCTGGTGGCTAGAGGAGGGCCGAAGACTCGCGGTGGTAGCCCAAAGTGGCGGTAGCACTAGGGGTAGAAAATATTCTAAAAAATGGGAAAAAATCTCCTAAAATCTGGTTGCCCAATGCTAGGGCTGACATGGACGATTTTGATCTTGCCACTTGGCACAATATGAATGTCCGACAACTTGTGGGCCTAGTGGGGTCACCTAGGGTATGTGCAATATCATAGTTGCAAAACTCATAATCAGACACTAGATCAGATTGGAAGGGAGTTATTGAATCAGACCGATTCAACAAAAATTAGACAAGAATCGGTTTACTTGAATCAGTAAAAATTGGCCTCATGTAATATACATATTTTTACCATCCATGTAACAAATATAACTCTATCACCAATTTCATAATTTTATAACAAAAAATGAAAGTTTACCTCACATATAAAAGACTTCAGAAGTTAATAATCAATTTTTAATAACCATATAAATGACAAATGCATCATAAAAATATTATCACTAAAACATCTTCATCCCAGTGTTTTCCATTCTTTTTTATGCATACCCTATAAGTTTTGTGAATTTAATTTTCCACAAAAAAAGTAAAACCACCAAACTGCTTATATTTATTGTCATAAACATTTTAACACAATATAATGATATTACATCAACAAAATTTGTTCTAAACATAAAAAAATCCATACAAGTGCAGTAAAAAAATACATATGTATAAAGTATTAAGTTGCAAATCAAAATATCGTTCATGATTTTATGGCACGTAGAAATTGCAAGAATACTTAAAAAATATTGCTATATGTGGTTAGGTCAAAAAGAGGAAAACAACTACTAGTTACAATGCATACAAAAATGTGAGGTGGGTGAGAAGTCAATATTGTGCCATCTGTGAGAGGAGGGCAAAGCTAAGAGAGGTCAAAGCATAGCAATGTAAAACCCGGGCTATCCGCTCGAGGGTTTTTACTATCAGTTCGGTTGTTACCTGAATCGGGTTAGTACGGTTCGACCCTTTTTGCCGTGGTTCATATATTGTATGGTGTAAGTCGCCCAGCCTTAGCCTCCTTCGAAACTTAGTACGCCTATTTGGATGCTACACGCCCGACTTTTTCATGTCCAGTCTAAATTAATCTTATATAGTTAGATGTTAGGACCGTGTCCCTTGTGTGTTTTTTTTTTGTGTGCTTGGTGTGTGTTTGATAACCTTTCGAACTATCCTAACCCCTTTTGGGACACGGTAAAAATTGTGTCCCAAAACCTAAGTTTTTGGGTTCGATCTAAAAACTTTTTTGTGGGCTCGATCTCTTTAGGGTAAAAACCCTAAGTTTTGGGGTTTTGGGATAACCCAACTCATACCTCTTTAGCTAACCTAACTCATACCTCTTTAGCTAATCCAACCCATACCTCTTTAGCGAACCCAACCCATACATCTTTATCTATCCAACTCATACCTCTTTAGGTATGACACCCATACTTAGGACATCACCGAGCCAACCCATACCTCAATGGCATCACTAAGCCAACTCATACCTCTTTAGGCATGACACCCATACCTATGACATAACCAAGCCACCAACCCTTCTTCTATAAAATCCATCCCTTCCCTCACATTTTCACCATTTCTCCCTCCCGCCTCACCTCCAATGACTTTCTTCTACTCTTCTTGGCCTTATTCTTCCTCTTTGGAGCTCCAAGCAACCCCCTCCACTTTCTAGCATCCTAGGGTGGTAAGCTTTGGGTTGGATGCCTCAAAAGACCTCCCCTTGGTCTTCACTTGTTAGCCTCAGGTTTGGGCTGCCTCTGTTGCTTGTTCTTTGAAGTGTATTACTTTTATGGTTCTATGAATTTATTTTTAGCTCATTTTTATCGTGTATATCTGAATATTAGGAGAATTTTGAGTACACATGTATCTCATTTTCCCATGTAAATAAATAGATATGATTTTATAATGCATGTAGGCCACTGATATTCACCTTTTCAGTGTAAAAATCATATCTTGGCATTATGATATCCCATTTGCACGATTCTTATTTTGTTACAATCATAACATGTAGATCTACAACTTTTGTGTTGGGTGTTTTGCCTACCATGCCCTATAATTTACATATATGAGGGTGAAAATGAGGAAATATGGTTACTTGGACCGTTAGAGTGATATAAGTACTCCTTTCTCCAATTGTTACTCTGACCTTGTAAAATTTGTTGCTACACAACATGCCATATTTTCATGGTAATGTTAGGAGTTCTTGATAAAATTTTAATCCTAATATAACCACTAAATAATCATGAACATCGCCCATAAGTACGCCTTGTATTTCCTATGTGTTTATGAGTATGAGTATGATCTATGATTGTGTTATATTTTAAGCCACTAATTTTAAACTAATAAATTCTTGTAAAATGATATGATACTACAATAATTGTATACTTAAAATATGTAAGTTTTGGCAATGTTTAAAAATCATTTAGATATGTTTTAGAGGTGTTTACACGAACAGTGTAATGATGCTAGGTGGAAAGCCTAGTTTTTCACTCCGGTTGTAAATTACCTAAAAATAAGTTATGGATGTTTAATTTTAGTGAAACTTGTTTCACACCTTACCCTATGTCTCAGAAGCACCGTTACCAATGTTAGGGCCATTTGGGTTGGTTCCCAATTTATTTATGAATTTTAAATTTGTTAGGGTCTAGATAGGTCCGGAAATAGCCCATCGAGTGATTCAACTTGTAAAATCTACTTAGGTCCATTTACATATTAAATTTGGTCTAAATCTTACTTGACTCAAGCTTAGTGTATTAGCTAAATCTTACTAACCTAAGCCCATTTGGAGTCCTATATCCCATGAACCAATAGTTACAAAATTAGTACGTAGCCTAGGAACATTGTTTCAGCACCTTAGGGCCGAGCTTGATGGGCCTTGTTCCCATTGATTAGCCCATGGGCGAAACATGGTAGAATTTACCTATGAACCTTAGAGTGTAAAAGACAATCCATCCAAATTTTAGCCCATTTGGACATTGTTAGGCCCGTCCAAAAAATTGTCTGGTAATTCGATTAAAAACCCTAGAATTGATTAAAACCCACTAAGTGAACATGAAACCAAAACCTTAAATAAGTTACCTAATAAGGTTTAACACTTCACTTATGACCTAATTAAGATAATTAAGTGATGTTAAGTGTTGAGCTTGTGTGGAGGCTTTGCCTCGTTTTGCGTGCTGATGTGACCCAATTCTTATTCAATTCCATCTTCGTGCTAGGTATCACGGGTGAGCTCACCGACTAGAATACAGAGCTCTACTCACCCAAGTCTCGTAGGACTCTCCCTTTGCTTGATCTTTGCTTGACTCCTTACATGTCGAGTTTAACTGTGTTTTAGACGTAGGACGGCATCAACGACATTTTATTGGATCTCTTTGATGTCAGGTCATTTATCCTTATTTTCTACACATGTTTAATAAAACTATAAGGATAAGATCCTTTGTTGGTTTTTAAACAAAAGCCCCTAAAACTATTATATAAGTACACGCATTTTTACAGATTTCACAAATAAGAGAGTGAGCGGTATGGAAATATGTGTGGACCGCACTAGTACTCCTTCAAACCCTGAGGTAGTGCGGAGTATGAGGATCCTACATAATGCAACATATTTCCAAAATTTGTGGCACTAACTTAACTGTTCTTTTTGCCACTAGAGTACCATGGTGCGTGTAATATGGAAGATGTGAGGGCATAAGTGTTGTATGTATAAATATAAATATTAACTGTGCATGCGCACCAACACTTGTTTAAGTATGTTTGTTTACCGCCCAATGTGAGGCAATTCTGAAGTTTCCTAAGTTTCTGTGGGTAATGGCATACCCATTTGCCAACTTTCTATTTTACTAGTAGTTATTCGGACTAATAATCAAATTTATTTGATTACTAACACGGTTTTCAATTATATGTAGGTGAGGTTCTCTGACGTTGGCCGGCCTAGGTTCATGGATTAGATGGCTCAATGTTGCTGGTGGCGGGAGCCCTGTGTAATGTTATTTGCTTTAGATCATGTATTTTGTATATGACTATATGACGGGTATATGCCGTAACTATGTGAACCTTGTATGATTCAGATGTATGCTATGATAGTTGTGCTAGCATGTTTTATCTTTATATTATTATATTTTATTGTGGAGTTATAATACTTTGGGGCAAGACTAACCATCGTAGGCCCTAGAGTCTTGCAACATGATGAGGAGCTAAGTCAGTTACACGAAACGTATTTGGCTATAGCTGTTTGTGTGTTAGAGTAACTGTTTGAATAATTTCAATATCATACACGTATACACAGTCGAAACAAGTAGTATAATGATAAATTCAAGTATTGTCCCACAGGGAGATGAATTTCCAATAATTAATTAAAGAAAATAAAATGAAGAACAAAACAAAAATAAATGACTCAACTAAATTTAAATAATAACTTTAAATAAAAGGAAGAGTTAAAATGATAAACTCGTTCTAGAGTCGAATTTCCCTTAACATCAATTTAATCTTCATCAAATCTTCCTCATATCTTTTATTCCATCGGATTGTCGATCTAAGATAATTATATGACATGGTGGCTCCCGCTCCCTCATGCTTCTATTATTTTGCCTCAATTTCTACCTCCCGGTGATAATTGATTAATCAACAAAATAATGCATTAAGATTTGCCTTACAATCGCATACAGTGTTATGTATCTCCCGACCACAATGACAAACAAGTCAAAAGACTCGTCATATGATGAATTATCAATGACTAATCTAATTAATTTCCCCTGAAATCTAATTAAACCCCATGATCTAAGAAATAGGCGATCAATCAATTCTTAGCATTTAGAACATGATAATTCAAACAATCAGATTAAATAGAAGAGTAAGAGATTGAAATGAATTCAATTAAATCATGTTAAGTTTCATTCTTCTCTAGAACGAAATATAAGACTGCTCCATAAAAATAGAAAACATTATAAAGAAAAACTAATTTTTATTATGAAAGAGAAAAGAATACATCTGCAACCAAGAGAATACAATCAAGCACATGCTTAAATATGTTTACCTTTTGCTCCCATCTCCACTAATATAGACAATGCCAATTTAATAGAATCAATAGGTCTTTCTAGGTTGTAACGGGCCAGGGGCTAGGGACCAAAAATAGGATAAACAAGATAGAAAAATCAGAGGCTAATATGCACCCAAGAATTAAAAATCCTTTCTAACTCCTGACATACATGTACAACAAATCCCCAAACAATATGATACAAACTTCCTTAAATGTAGTATCGAGTTGACCCAATATAAGAACTAACTTCGCTTTGATTTTCCATTGGCTACTTGTTGTTTTCTCTTTTTTTCTTTTCTTTCAAACCAGTGGAAGACTCTTGCTTCATCTTGTATTTACTGGTGGAGGATCATTGCCTCATCTTTTTCTTTTCTTCTTTTTTCTTTGTTTTTCTTCTCTCTCTTTTTTTTTTACAAAGCAAAGTGCCAGGAAAGTCCATGCTATCTACTCAATCACCACTCTATAAAACGCAATGCCTTCCCCTTATACTACTCAAAGTTTCATCCTTGTTAGAATTTAGAACGAATACAAGACACCAGGGTGCTAGGACTCAAGCAGCCAAATATATTTTCAATAAAAAGTCTAAGGCTAAAATAAGGGTAATCAAACAAATATGTATAATAAATACCATGAAATTATGTACAGATAATAATTCATATTAGGTAGGGTTGAAGAAAGGCTTAGACTCATCAAAAAGAAATGCCTATATCATTTTCCATCAACATGGCAAGCAAAATATTTCTCCTCGAAAGTCGCTCGGGAAAATTCTAAAAGTCATGACCATCATGTACAATCCTTATTGCAAAATATTCGTTGAAATCATCTAAACCAAAGGATTGTAAAAATAATATAAGGTAGAGAACCAACTCTCGAATGCAATCTTTTACTCAGTTTATCCCTCATATCAATTAATCAAGTTTTCTCAAGAAAGGTAAGACTAATTCACATGTATTTATCATTGAACCAACAGACTAAAATACCATTGCATAATAAAATTTAACAGTAAACTACACTATATATATGTATATCTAAATCTAAACATGAGTCGAGCATGAACAATATGCACAAAATTAAAGCATCACCCCCAAACTTAAATTAAACATTGTCCTCAAAAATAAAAATAAGGAGAAAGAAGTGAAAGAGAACTCCCTCAACCAATTAGTCGGTGGATGATTATCATGAATAACCGAATTTGCACTTGACCCATGCTACAAAATAAAAATAAAAATTAAAAAAATCTACAAATTAAAATAAACTTTTAAAATAAATCACTTGGGTTGCCTCCCAAGAAGTGCTTGGTTTAACATCTACAGCTAGACGCGAGTTTCACATTCTTTATTTAATGTGATGGAGGACTTCCAAAGTTGCTGCCCTTCATAGTAGTGTTTTAGTCTACATCCATTAACTTTAAATGATCAATCCCCATGCTCAGTCCTAATTTCAATTTCACTATGTGGAAAAACTGTTTGCACAATGTAAGGACCAGACCATCTTGATTCAATTTTCCTTTGAAAATTTTCAACCTTGAATCATATAACAATACCTTTTGTCCAGGAGAAAATGGTTTAGAAACAATTCTTTGATCATGCCATGCTTTGGATTTCTCCTTATAGATTTTGGCATTTTCATAAGAAGCTCTCCTAATTTCTTCTAATTCAATAAGTTGTTGTAGTCTCATTTTTCCACATGCTTCCAAGTCAAAGTTTAATTCCTTAATGGCCCAAAAAGCTTTATGTTCTAATTCTAGGGGAAGATGACAAACCTTTCCAAACACTAATCGATAATTAGAGCATCATCTAACCAAATAGAGTTATCTTTTCTATTACCTTTTACTACCTTCTCTAGAATTTTAAGAATCTCTCGATTGGATACTTTAGCCTGACTGTTAGTTTGTGGATGGTAAGCGGTAGCAACCTTATGTTTCACTCCATACTTAGCAAATAAAGCTTCAAATTGCCTATTGCAAAAGTGAGATCCTCCATCACTAATGATTGCTCGAGGTGTACCAAATCTGCTAAATATATTCTTCTTTAAAAACTTAACCACCACCTTGGCATCATTTAAAGGTAAGGCCACTGCTTGAACCCATTTAGAAACATAATCTATAGCTAAAAGAATATAAATGTTAGAGTTTGGTGGAGGAAAAGGACCCATAAAATCTATACCCCATACATCAAATAATTCCACTTCAAGAACAGAGTTGAGAGGCATTTCGTTTTTCCTTGACAAATTTCCAGCCCTTTGACAGTGATCACATCTCTCAAGAAAATGTCTTGCATCTTTAAATAGTGTAAGCCAAAATAATCCTAATTGGAGAACTTTCATCGCTGTCCTAGTACTTCCAAAGTGCCGCCATAATTTGTTGAGTGACAATGATGAAGTATGGACTCCATTTCATCTTCTGGTATGCATCTTCTTATCATTCCATCAGCACATTGCTTGAAGAGAAGAGGGCCATCCCAAAAGTATGACTTAGCTTTATGAAGAAATTGTTTCTTTTGTTGAAAGTTCAAGTCCGGTGGCATCTTCCCACTCACCAAGTAATTCGCTAAATCAGCAAACCATGGGACAACACTACTTTCAATGACCAATATATTTTCATCAGGGAAAATCTCATTCACAGGTGGATCATCCTTAATATTGTGTGCTTGGCTCAACTGAGAAAGGTGGTCTGCTACAACATTCTCACTTCCTTTCTTGTCTTTAATCTCCACATCAAATTCCTGCAATAAAAGAACCCAACGGATTAGCCTAGGTTTGCAATCCTTCTTAGACAAAAGGTATTTTAGCGCAGCATGATCAATATATATAATAACCTTTGAACTTAGCAAATATGATCTAAACTTATCAACAACGTCCACTACTGCTAACAATTCCTTTTCAGTTATAGTATAATTGCGTTGTGTATCATTCAATGTCTTACTAATATAGTAGATAACGTAGAAAAATATGCCCCTCCTTTGGCCTAAAACAACATCTATTGCATGGTCACTGGCATCACACATTAATTCAAAAGGTCGTGACCAATCCGATGCAATCATAATGGGAGCTGAAATCAATTTTTATTTCAAAGTCTCAGAAGCTTTCAAACATGCATCATCAAAATAAAAAATTGCATCTTTTTCTAGTAAAGCACATAAAGGTTTTGAGATTTGAGAAAAGTCCTTTATAAAACGCCTGTAGAATCCCGCATGTCCTAAAAAATTTCTAATTTCTTTCACCGATGTAGGAGGTGGGAGCTTTTCTATAGCTACAACTTTTGCCTTGTCTACTTCAAGTCCTTAGCAGGAAACTTTATGTCCCAAAACTATTCCTTCCTCTACTATAAAATGACATTTTTCCCAATTAAGAACAAGATTAGTGTCTTGACAACGTTTAAGAACACAAGATAAAATAGATAAGCATTTATCAAACATCTCTCCAAAAATAGTAAAGTCATCCATAAATACTTCTAGGCCATGTTCAATCATATCAGTAAAGATGGCCATCATGCATCTTTGAAATGTAGCGGGAGCATTACGCAAGCCAAAGGGCATTCGTCGAAAAGCAAAAGTGTCATAAGGACAAGTGAACATCGTCTTCTCTTGATCCTCGGGTGCAATGGTAATCTGATTGTAACTTGAATATCCATCAAGAAAACAATAGTAAGCATTCCCAGCTAATCTATCAAGCATTTGATCAATAAAAGGAAGAGGAAAGTGACCTTTTTTTGTAGCCTTGTTGAGCTTCCTAAAGTCCATGCACACACACCATCCCGTGATGGCTCTTGTAGAAATCAGTTTGTCTCTCTCATTCTTTACCACAGTTATACCTCCTTTCTTTAGTACACATTGTACTAGATTTACCCAAGTACTATCAGCAATGAGATATATCACTCCAGCATCCAACCACTTAATAATTTCCTTCTTGACCACTTCTTTCATGTTGGGGTTGAGTTGTCGTTGTTGCTCTATGGTTGGACTGCATCCATCCACTAAGTTGATTCTATGCATACAAAAGGATGGATCGATGCCTTTTATATCTACTATAGTCTAAGCAATAACTGACATGTGATCTTTTAGTATTCTAATTAGCTTCTCTTCCTGCAACATAGTTAGCTCTGAAGAAATAATGATAGGAAGAGTGTCATTAGGCCCTAAAAAAGTATACTTGAGATGTTTTGGAAGTTGTTTTAACTCCAAAATAGGTGGTACTTCAACTGATGGCAACAATTTGTGGAATGGTATATCTAAAGGTTCCACAACTCTAAATCTTCTAGGCAAGATCGGTTGCGAATCTAATACTTTACCCATTTCTTCTACATCAATATCTTCTTCACAAAGAGAATTTATAGCTTTATGTAATGAACACTCAACTGATCCCCTTTGTACATTATTTTATCACTTAGTTCAATTCTAGAACAATCATATATAGCATCCGGGCAATTCATGGATTTAAAAATATTGTATGTGACATAATCGTTGTTTACCCTAAGCATAAGTTTTCCAGCGGCTACGTCGATCAGTGTTCTCCCCGTTGCCAAGAAACCTTTCCCGACAATGAGTGGTATATCATCATTCCTTCCTTCCATTTCAAGCACTACAAAATCTGCAGGAAAGATAAACTTGTCAACCTTTATTAAAACATCTTCAATGACTCCTTTAAGATATACCAATGATCGGTCAGCCAACTGAAGTGTGATGTCGGTAGGAGCAATATCCTTGATTACTAACCTTTTGAAAATAGAAAAATGCATAAGATTAATGTTAGAACCGCAAGTCACATAAAGTATTACAATGAACATTTCCTTTAATTGAACATGGAATCACAAATTTTCCTGGGTCTTTTATCTTAGGAGGTAGTTTTCTTTGGAGGACAGCACTACATTCCTATGTCATGGCTACAACTTCATTATCATATACTCTCATTTTCTTTGCCAGAATATCCTTCAATTATTTTACATAACTAGGCATCTATTCAAGTGCTTCAGCAAAAGGTATGTTAATTTGTAATTTCTTAAATATATCAAGAAATTTTTTGAAATATTTTTCATCTCTTTGTTTCCTCAATCTAGAAGGAATGGTACCTTTTCTACGACCTCATCTATAAGTACTTCATCTTTTTCTTTCCCTTTGCTTCCGAGTAAGCTAACCAATGTATTGGGTTCACGTTCGTTGCTTGGCTTATCATCTTTTTCCTTAACTTCATTGGGTTGAACTGGTTCTTGTAAAGTAATACCACTTCGGGTTGTTATAGCTTTACAATGCTCTTGACTATTATTCCTTGGTTGTTCTGATTGGCTAGGAAGCACACCCTTGGGTTGCTCACTTGGTTCCTTGTTTAATTGCACCATAACTTGTTACATAAACTGTTGTTGTTGTTGTTGCTGATTATGCATAAATTGATGCATAGTTTTTTGCATAGAATTGAACATTTGGACTAAATCCGGTTGTTGTTGTTGTTGCTAAAAAGAAAGTGAAGAGGGTCAATAATGCTATGATGGTGGTGGTGGATTATTGGGGACAACAGCCAATTGTGGAGAATTATTCTATGGAAAGTTAGGGTTATTGCGCCAACCTGCATTGTAGGTATTGGAATAGGGATTGTTGTTCATATTAAAGTTGCCTACGTAGTTAACTTGATCTGATGCACATCGACCTGTAAAATGTCCTTGATCACACCATTCACACCTTGGCTCCACAACCTTAACATGTCCCTGCATATTAAGATTTTGAAGTTGATTAGCTAAAGCACTAACATGAGCAGATAAAGTAGTAAGTGCATCTAATTCTAAAACTCCGGTAGTCCTCCATGTGTGCATGGCTTCTTCCGCTATTGGTTCTTGTGCTCTTCTTCCAGCGGCACACAAGTTTCTCAAAGTCCTTTCAATCTTTGGATCATAAGAGAACAAGGGTAACCACACTAATCTATGCATAAACAAATGATAACAAGGAAGAAGACAATGATATGGTATTTTTTCCTTTTTTATTTTTATTTTTAAAAAATAATCAAACACTAAAATCTAAAAAGAAAAGAAAAACACTCAAAATTCTAATCCTAAATTAATTAAGAAAATTCGATCTCCCCGGCAACGGCGCCAAAAACTTGTTTGAATAATTTCAATATCATGCAAGTATACACAGTAGAAACAAGTAGTATAATGATAAATTCAAGTATTGTCCCACAGGGAGATGAATTTTCAATAATTAAATAAAGAAAATAAAATGAAGAACAAAATTAAAATAATTGACTTAACTAAATTTAAATAATAACTTTAAATAAAAGTAAAAGTTAAAATGATAAACTCGTTCTAGAGTCGAATTTCCCTTAACATCAATTTAATCTTTATCAAATCTTCCTTTTATCTTTTATTCTATCGGATTGTTGATCTAGGATAATTATATGACATGGTGGCTCCCGCTCCTTCATACTTCTTTCATTTTGCCTCAATTTCTACCTCCCGGTGATAATTGATTAATCAACAAAATAATGCATTAAGATTTGCCTTACAATCACATACGGTGTTATGTATCTTCCGACCACAACGACAAACAAGTCAAAAGACTCATCGTATGATGAATTATCAATGACTAATCTAATTAATTTTTCCCGAAATCTAGTTAAACCTCATGATTTAATAAATAGGCGATCAATCTATTCTTAGCATTTAGAACATGATAATTCAAATAATCTGATTGAATAAAAGAGTAAGAGGTTGAAATGGATTCAATTAAATCATGTTAAGTTTCATTCTTTTACTAAACTCGTAAACCAAGAGTTGAGATGTGATATCTCAAATAACAAATGGCCACCCCTTTATTCAAAGAGGGTGTTCACAAATCAACGTAGTATAATTAATTATGATGTCCCTTCAAGTTTCCAACTCCTCGACTCCATTAAACACCATAAATTGTAGCCATTGGGTGACCATGACTTTTCAATTCCAAAGCTTAATTTATTCATCTTTTTCTGCATTGAAATACCAAAATTAAGCATATCTAATAAAATGTTAATTAACTAAAAAATAAAGTAAAATATCACTTAATTAATAATGTTTATACCCGGGAAGTACAAAATTACATTAAAAACATAGGTAAATATTGTATACTTTAAACACTTAACACACCCCCAAACTTAAACTTTTGCACATCCTGAGCAAAATATCATAACAAAGAAAATTTTACTACACAAAATACTTAGTGCCCATTATATTCTCATATGATTCTTAATTAAACTATCTAGAGGCAACAAGATGTCAATTAAATTCAAAATTCCCTTTCATCAATCATATCCAAAAGAAAGCTCTCCGTGTGTATGTGTGCGATAGTCCATTGGCTTATCATTCTCATCTGCAACAAAGAGAATACAATCAAACACATGCTTAAATATGTTCACCTTTTGCTCCCATCTCCACTAATATAGACAATGCCAATTTAATAGAATCAATAGGTCTTTCTAGGTTGTAACGGGCCAGGGGCTAGGGACCAAAAATAGGATAAACAAGATAGAAAAATCAAAGGCTAATATGCACCCAAGAATTAAAAATCCTTTCTAAATCTTGACATACATGTACAACAAATCCCCAAGCAAAATGATACAAACTTCCTTAAATGTAGTATCGAGTTGACCTAATATAAGAACTAACTTCGCTTTGATTTTCCACTGGCTACTTGTTGTTTTCTCTTTTTTCTTTTCTTTCAAACCAGTGGAAGACTCTTGCTTCATCTTGTATTTACTGGTGGAGGATCATTGCCTCATCTTTTTCTTTTCTTCTTTTTTTTCTTTGTTTTTCTTCTCTCTTTTTTTTTTTACAAAGCAAAGTGCTAGGAAAGTCCACGCTATCTACTCGATCACCACTCTATAAAACGCAATGCCTTCCCCCTATACTACTCAAAGTTTCATCCTTGTTAGAATTTAGAACGAATACAAGACATCAGGGTGCTAGGACTCAAGCAGCCAAATATATTTTCAATAAAAAGTCCAAGGCTAAAATAAGGGTAATCAAACAAATATGTATAGTAAAGGCTATGAAATTGTGTATAGATAATAGTTTATATTAGATAGGCTTGAAGAAATGACTATATCATTTTTCATTAACATGGCAAGCCAAATATTTTGCTTCGAAAGTCGTTAGGGCAAATTCTAAAAGTCATGACCATCATGTACAATCCTTATTGCAAAACATTCGTTGAAATCATCTAAACCAAAGGATTGTGAAAATAATATAAGGTAGAGAACTAACTCTCGAATGCAATCTTTTACTCAGTTCATCCCTCATATCAATTAATCAAGTTTTCTCAAGAAAGGTAAGACTAATTCACATGTATCTATCATTAAACCAACAGACTAAAATACCATTGGTGTTCGGATTCTCTGTTCCTCTTCTTTTATCTTTTTGCTTTTGATTTTCTTTCTTCCTAATTTTTTAGGAGAGGCGCAGCATAGCAAACTTGGCTGTGCTGCAGCATAAAATTCTTTTACCCTTTGATGAATGCCTAAAATCTATATGAGGGCGGGTTGATTTTGTAAATGTTGGTTTTCTTGTTTGATCTGGAGTTTCTGATGTTTTCCATTTTATGTTAGTGGGGGAAGAGATTTGAGCGGCAACAAGCGAAAAAGAGCATTCCTTTGATCAAAAGTATGATAAGGGTAATGACGCTCTTAGAGTTAGTTGCAAGAATGGATATCCTGTTCTTGTGGTAAGGTAAAATGTCCAGACCAATCTGTTTTAGTTGTATTTATTTTACTTTGTTGCTTCTGATAATGTATTTACGCTGATCAAAATATGGTGACAGATGACTTTTTCAACTTAATTACTCCTTCCTTATCCATTTAAAGCTGTCGTGTATTTACATTTCATTCTTCTTTACTAATGTACCATAGTGTTCTGCCGGTTATATACGTTCGGGCATAAGCTTTGCTTGCCGACTTGGTATGGGTAAAATTGTATGAATGTGCATCTAAATTATCAAGGCGCTTCCAATAAAGTTAGATCTTTCCTATAAAACATGTGTATATAGCTAATGTTATCCCGCTAAAGATGCGTCGCACAAGGTATTAAAACAATCGCTAGTAATGTACTACATTCAAGTGGAAAATTTAGATATTCCAATCAGTACAAGTTTGTAGGATTCTTTAGCTTGATGACATTTACAACAGTAGCTATCCACACACTCAGTAGCCTTCGGTTTGTCACTAAAGAAATGAGAAATTTAAATTTCACTGCAATATTTAATTGTAATGGACAGATAACTAATAACCAATGCAAGATATAATTCAAATTTAGAGGAGCATTCCAGGCTGATAATAAAAAACAACTCAAGCCATCCACACAAACTGTGCTAGAAAAAAGATTTCTCCCAAAATTTCTAAACAGTTGCAGCTGAAGTTGTGGCTAGGCGCTTCCTGGCCTCTTCAATGATAGAGAGCTTGATACCCTTGCCCGTAGGAATAGAAACCCAGGACTTTGTTCCCTTGCCAATAGTGAAGACATTTCCTAGCCTTGCAGCAGATTCATGGCCAGTGGCATTATATGGACGGTTTCAAAGCTTCCCTTGTGCTTTCACGGTTCTCTTGCTGCTTCCTGCACGTTATCCTGGTTGATGATGTGCAAGATGCAAGAACATTAGGTAGCTGCATAGTTCAGACTCGAGATTGTATGCACCCGCCCAAAATCCGACAGTGCAGATAGGTTGTTGTCCTTGGTTCAGGAAGTGATAAGTTTTTAATGGAATAATTTAGAAACAAGAGGACAAAAGTATGTAACATATAGTTGAGCATTCAATAGCTGAGCAGAGAAAATTCTGACCAAATGAAACTTTAAGTTAGCTGAACCAGTTGGGACTCTCGGGACTCTGCTGGGCAGCAAGAACCTCCACAAATCCTTTGTTCTTGTATCCACCCATGTTATTTCCATATGCCTGCGCAAGGTGTCGGTTGAGAGATGCAGAATTGAACTGTGTGAGAGCATAGATATTTGATATGTTGCTGTTCAAACAATTGCTAACTGGTATATCGATTAGCCTATAGTTGCCACCCAAGGGGACAGCACGCTTAGCTCTCTTTTGGTGAGGGGGTGTAAACGAGTCCCTGCACCACCTCCTACAATAATTCCCAAGAGACTCTCCACAGAAACACGAAAGCAATTAGATCCGCAAATTAGTAGACATTTCGTCCGCAACTTGTGAAGCAATAATAGTGGGTTCCTTACAATATACAAGAATGAACTTTAGCGAAAACTAAGGAATGACTACCAATACATCAAAAGTAAGAACTGTATAGATAAACATTAATTTTTCAACCAAACTCAACCTATAAAAAATAAATTATCATACACCAGAACGAACAGTGGCAAAAACTAAGGAATCACAAAAAAGAGAATAAAACTTACAACTCTATATAAAAACAAGAAATTTCAACCAAACTCAATGTATAAACGATAAGCTTCGATCACAACTACAGATCATGCATATATATTCAAACGATTTCCAGACATCACCCACTTGCATTGCTCAAAGTAGCAGGTAGAAACAAATCCATGCACTCCTTTGACAAAACAATCACATAAGAAACATGTTTCAACATTCAGAAAGACTAAATGAAATGCAACAAGTAAAAGTCTTTCTCCAATATTTGGAACTGCCAAATAGGAATTCCCTCTTAATTCCCCTAAAACACTCTTTTCCACGCTAAAATTCAAAAAAATTCATGACAAATCTTCCACGAATACTCAACAATAGAAACAAAGACCGTTCTTGCAAAAGCCTACATCCTCTTGCCGCATACCAACTTTTTCAAGTAGTAGAAACAAGACCAAACCAACAAGCCAGCAAATTTCTAAGACGAATCCATCGCCTCCAACACAATATAGGGGCAATGACCAAAATCAGATGAACCAACTCGCCACTCACTCGGCTGGCGTCAGGATCAAGGCAGGTCTGCGAGTTCTGGGAATCGGAAACGGCCTTGGGAGGACCAGCACCGGCTTCCTCGCGTTGCACCCCACCGCCCCGGCACCGCTGCCGGCGAGATCCTCTCACCGGAGAAGAGGGAGGACGCCACCGAAACGTTGCTGGTCTGGAAACCGAGGATGGGCACGGCGGCGGAAGTTCTCTGACCGGACGGTGAGAGCGGCGTAGAGCCAAGGGGCCGACGGCCACCGCCACCATGCGAGTGAGTTCGTCTGAGAGTAGAGGAATTGTGGAGAACTCAATTTCTTCCACCCTGTTTACCTTCGTGTCGTTGGATTGAAAAAAACCAAAGCACAACCAAAGTTTGCTGTTGTTCAGCACACAATTTTTTTTATCATATATATATATATATATATATATATACACGGTGGTGGGATAAGTTTAATCGATCCCTTTCTATCTTTAATAAAGCTGTTTTGTTTAATATGCCAGATCTGCCCCTGAGAGAAAACTCTTCGGTGTATCCACCAGCACTATCTCCTAATTTATATTCTTGGATTTTAAGAGTGCAGGAGGATATGCCACGTTTACCTGAAGAAGAGGTGCTGAGGATTGCTAAGGTGTTAAACAAATATGGAGCTGTCCCTCAACCATTTGGAATTCTGCAACCAGAGAATGTGCTTAAAGCTTATGCAAATCAGAATCCGATTATGGAAGTGCCTTCATCACAATTAGGGCAATTTGCACAAAGCCCATGGAGCGAAAGAGATCTTATATGCAAACTCTGCAATGAGCATGGTCATACAGCTCTGTTATGTCCAATGGCGCCTGATGCAGATTTCTACTTTGATCTGGGTCCGAGATGTTATTGTTGTGGCCAATATGGTCACATTACTATGATGTGCCCTGCGAGGAAAAATCTCCCTCACCAGTTGCTTCACCTACAGTAGTAATGAGTCAAGAGTCATCTAGTAATCCTAGTCAGTTAAAGAATTCTCCTCCAAGAAAAACTTCTCCTTGGAGCACTGTCCATGCTGTTGTGGGTCCCATTGCTAGTCCCACTGATGGTCCCACTGGTCCCACTGATGGTCCCACTGGTCCCACTTCTGGTCCTACCAAGGAATCTCTTTAAGAAAGTGGGTGGACCCTACATCTTTTGGTGGGCCATGTCCGGTCGGAAATTTTATATATATATATATATATATATATATGTATATATTTAGTAAATTTGAATTAAAATCAGGATATATATATATATATATATATATATATATGTATATATATATAAATGCTACCATACGCTGCATCAAAATGCAGCGTATTGGCAACATTTTTCATATTTTTCACCCCTCTCACATTTTTCCTGCGTCCGCCTCCTTCCCACCATCGTCGGATTCCGCCACCCCCGGCCCCGCCCTGCCCCGCCCCTGCCCACTTGACTCGATCTCGACTCCTATCAAGTTAATATTATAAAATAAATTTTTTTAAAAAACTTAACTCCGTCACCAAATAAATTTATTACAAAATGAATTTAAAAAGATAAAATAATTTCATAATAAAAACTTAATTCGATCTTACTCGAGTCAATAATATGAAATAAATTTAAAAAATATAAAATAATTTTGTAATAAAAAGCTGACTTGATCATGTGCGGGATCGAGTCAAGTTTTTATTACAAAATAAATTTATTACCAAATAAATTTTTATTAAAAATAAAATTTTAAAAAAATAAAATAATTCCGTAATAAATTATTTTAACTCGAGTCGGGATCGAATAAAGTTTTTATTAAGAAATTATTTATTTAATTTTTTTTTGTCGCCGCCTCAGGGCTGGATGGGCCTGTTGGGAAATACATGGCGCCGGTCTCATGTGGGACCAATAAAATTTTTATTACAAACTTATTTTATTTTTAAAATTTATTTCATAATATTGACTCAATCTCGTGTAGGATCGAGTCAAATTTTATTACAAAATTATTTGATTTTATTTTTAAATTTATTTCATATTATTGACTCGATCTCGTGCGAGATCGAGTCAAGTTTTTATTATAAAAAAATTTTATTTTTTAAATTTATTTCGTAATGGGCGGAGAAGGGTCAGGGGGTGGCAGAAGGCGAGGCAGGGGGCCTCGGCCGGTGGAGGGCATGGGGGTAGCGGGTGTGGGGGGACGGGGGGCTGGGTGTGGGTGGGGACAGGGAGGCGATCGGCAAGCGGCGACGTAGGCGGGGAGCAGTTCAAATTTTTATTTTATGTTATTTTATTTTAAAATTTTATTTCGTAAAATTGACTCGAGTAAGGAGTGAGTCAATTTTTTATTTTATTATATTTTATTTTTAAAATTTATTTCGTAAATTTGACTCGAGTCGGGAACGAGTCAAATTTTTATTACGAAATTGCCATCGCTCCTCCGTTCCCCGTCGCGCCACCGCCAGCGGTGATGCAGTGACGCCGGCGTGGAGGTGGCCAGGGTGGGGAGGAGCTCGATCGACGGGCGGGGCGGCGGCGGTGGTGGGGGCGAAGCGGGCGGCCGGGGAGGGTGGCGGAAATAGGGCAGGGGCGAGCGGGGTCGCGGCGGGGGGTGGGGCGAAACAGGCGGCGGGGGGGGCGGGGAACCGGGCGGGGGTGGGGGGGAGGGCTGCAGGCAGGGGTCGGGGGGGGGGGGGCGAGGCGGCGGAAGGGGCAGGGGGAAACAGGGGAGGTCGGGGGCAGGCTGCGGGCGGGGGGCGCGGCGGCGGACGGGGCGGGGGAACCAGGGCAGGGGAGGGCTGCGGGCAGAGGCGGGACGGGGCCGGGGCCGGGGTCGGCGGGGGGCGGGGCGGCGCCGACGGGGCGGCGTGAACAGGGGGAGGAGGAGAGGGTTTCATCCAAATTATATCCGGGCCGTTGGATTTTCATCCAACGGCCCAGATTTATTAGGCTGTAGTGTGCTGCATTTTCATGCAGCGCAATGTAGCACGTCTATATATATATATATATATATATATATATATATATATATATATAGACACCTACGCACGTGGGTAAAGATTTTTTCAGCCAAAGTCAAAAACCCAATTTTCATCTTGGCCGTTTGTTTATCAAAACGGTACCCATATCACATCCTGGCCATTTGTTCATCAGTCCAGATTAAACTACCCATATCACTCTAGATCAAAAACCTTGTGCTGCCGCCTCGTCCCCCGCGACCGCCTCTCCAAGCCTTGCCACAGTCGCCTCTCTACACGTATGGCTGCCCTCCATCATGGCCCCTTGGACCCACGCCTCGACTGCCAGCCACCCTCAAACCCCACGTACCTGCCACCCTGCCGTTGATTGCCCTCGGCCCCTGCTTCTAGACCTCAATGCCTCGCACTGCCTCGCCAAGCTGCCGACCGGCGTAGGCCCTCGCACCTTGGACAGCCACTGGCTGCTGTGCACCCGGTGCACCGTCGCCAACAGCCCACGACCCCGTGCACCCAATGTCAGCGCCAATCAGGTTTTTTAACAAATTTTGTCTTTTACGTTATTTGCATTTTTTCCTTATTTTTTTGGGTATTTTTCTTGTTTTTTGGCTGGTCCAACCAATCTTTGACACCCACTGATTTGCAGCATTGGAGCTCTTCTTCGTCCACATTAATGGAGCTTTTATTAGGTATAGTTGGCTTTTTAAAAAATTAAAAATTTCTTTGTTACTTGAATTAAAAGATGAATTTTGGTAATGAATTGATAATACTCTTAGTTAGGATGATGGATTGAAGTGTATGTACATCTGTATTATTAATTTGACTGAATAGGGAAAATTTATTTACCTACACTGGTATTTTGCGCTGACATTTTTTACTTTGTTTGCCATGGTATTATTTTTGCATTCTTTTGCTTGTTTATCTATGTAGCTAAGGATAAACTTGAGTTAGTGAGCCAAGGATAAACTCAGAGTTCTTTATGGAAAAAAAATGTTGAGGATAATAGTGAGAAAGATGTTGAAAATATAAATGAGGCGACAAAAGGCTTAAATAGAGATGAAGGTTGCCAAGATCATCTGTATGACTCATTAGTACCTTGTATAGGAATGAAGTTCAGTTCAATTGAAAAAACATATTCTTTTCATAATGGATAAACAAAATAAAAGGGTTTGGAATTAGAAAAATACTTCCCAGTATGATAGAAAAACAAATACTACATGCATGAAGTTATTTGTTTGTGAAAAACAAGGTACAAAGAGGACCAATGATAGGAAACAGGTTGGGAAAGATATTAAAAGAAGAGCAGATACGCGAGAGGAATGCAAGGCAAGAATGGTAATTAAATTAAGTATGGGAGGTAACTAGACAGTGGATATCTTTGATGACATGCACTCACAAAAGTTTGCATCTCCATCAAAAATATCAAAGATCCGTTCTCAAAAGAAAATGACGCCAGTTTAAAAAATTTTGATTGATGAACTCTATAATTGTGGCATTGGACCATTAAAAATTTAAAGGGTTTTAAATTATTGTGGTGATGGTTTGGAAGGAGATTTCACTTCTTCTGATTGTGGAAATTATTTGGCCAAGGCAAGAAATAATAATGTTGGTCGTCAATGTATGTAAGTGTTAAAATACTTTAGGCTGATAATAGGGTAAAGATGGCATATATGCAATTTGGAGATGTTATTATTTTTTATGTGACATACCATACAAATAGTTTTAAGATGCCCTTTGCTCCCTTCATTGGCATTAATCATCATAGACAATCCACTTTTTTGGATATGCTTGCTCGCAGATGAAACGAGTACCTTTATAAGGTCATTCAGAACATGATTGGAGTGCATGTGGGGCAAAGAACCACAATGTATCATCACCAATCAAGATGTGGCCGTGAAAATGCTATTTCGGATGTCTTCCCTACCACTCGACATAGGTGTTGTTCTTGGCACATTGGAATGAGTGGAAGGATGCATTTAAACCAATTAGGGAAAAACTTGGATTTTTTGAATGATTACAATGATTGCGTATATGCTGACACAATTGAGGAGAGTGAAGCTAAGTAGACAGAAAAAAAGGAAAATATGATATTAAGGAAGAAAATTGGTTGTATGGAATGCACAATATTCGCGAGCATTGGATTAATGCTTACCTGAAAGATTATTTTTTTGCCAGAATGACTTCTAGCTAGTAGAGTGAGAGTGTCAATGCTTTTTTTATGGGTTTGTAAATGCTCAAACACCAATTAGTGAATTTGTACAACAATATGATAATGCTATGCATGCAAGGCGGCAAGAAGAAGCTTTCGAAGATCACAAAAGTTTACATGAGAAGCCTATATTGCATGTGGGGAAACTAGAGCAACATGCAAGGTCTATATACACGAGAAAGATGTTTTATGTTTTTAAAGAGGAATTAAAGCAATCACTTTTGTACAAATGCAAGGAAGTTGGAATTGAAGGTTCAAAACAAATGTATGAGGTAAAGAAAGATGAGGATGCTCAAAGACATCAAATAGTTACCTTTGAAGACAAGCCAAAAATTTTTGTTCAGTGCACTTGCAAGAAGTTTGAGAGTGAATGGATCTTATGTTAAATATTTTAAGGTTTTACTTCCAAATGAATATGGATGTAATACCTCAAAAGTTTATATTATTTTGATGGACAATCAATGCTAGATTTTTGTCTAAGTGCTACCTTGAAATTGGTTAATGAGTCTCAAAATTCAACTATTTCATTATTTATGTTGTACTCTTTTCAAAGTGCAATGAATAGGATTTCGAATTCAATTTGTGTGACACCCCAACATTGGGTTGTTGCTATACCAATGTTTAAAGGTGTTGTTGATGAGCTTGACCATTTGTCTTTGATGTCTACATCTCTTGAAGAACAAACTATTCAACCAAGTGTCACACATGCTACAACAGAAATAAGTAGAACACCATTAGAGCAAATACCTCAAGTTTCCCTTAAAGATCCTTCCAAAGTGAAGAGTAAGGGTCGTCCAAAGACAATTAAAAGGCTGAAATCTAACTTAGAGATAAATGTGACTTCTTAAGTTAAGAAACGTAGATGTGGAATTTGCCAAATGCTTGGTCATTACATGAATACTTGTCATTTATATAAGGTACAAAAACATTAAATATTTTGTATTATATGTTTTAGCCTTATGAGTACATTGTTAATTATATATTTGTCCTTACAAAAAAAAATCTCAAGAAGGCAATTTGGGCAACAGCTTTGGGAATGAGCCCAATGACATTTCCGATCGTTCAGTTTGGTGGCTTGTAAGTCTTGTATGAGGTGGTGAAATGTCTGCATTGATTGATTTCATCTCAATCATTTGCTGTAATATTGACCGCTTGGCATTGAAATCCCTGGCACTTTGTCTGATGATGTATTTCGGATAATCCTCTCATTATCACCCCGATTTGTACCAGGAACAACCACATTGCTTGGCAGGGATTGAACACTGTGGCATCATGCTATGGGCTGCAAAAAGCATCTACAAGTGGAACTGATGGGCAGGATTATGTCTTTTTTAATAACAAAACTAGCAAGGATGATTTAGTAGACAGTAGTATGGAGCACAGAACTAGTGATGTGGTTTTGGATCGAGAAAGTCACCTAGTCCTGCATTTGCTGCTGTTCAATCCAAATTCGAGGAACTACGTTCTAGTGTGAGCGGTGGAAAGTCATTTAATTTATATGATAACCAGACAATGGAGTCAGGGTTGGAATTGTCACCATCTCATGTTGATTCTGCAACTTCTGTGGCCAAGACAAAAGAATTCAGAGAGACGATGGATGAAGTGAACGAGTCATCTGTAGAAAATCCATGGTAAAAACATGTAAATACTGGATCTCGTATTGGCTTCTGATTTCATTTAGGCACAACGATTCACTGATGGAGGACTGATCTTCTTATGTAAAATATAAGCTCAAACTGAAGTTTTATATATTTTAATTTGATACGGGTGTGTTTATCATTGGTAAGAAAAGAACATGATATTTAGGCAAATTTTGCAATACCTTTGACATGAAGAAGCTATGAGATTACCAAATAGACAGGATAGGGGATAGAGGAAGAATGTTTGCAGTTTGATGGGGATGTGTTTGTAATGAACTTTCCACATCTTTGTTGCATGATGCTGCTTTAATTCAACTATTTTTCTTTTGCTAAAAGTTGCTCTTCTTACTTCAGGTTGCGCTGTCCCTTTGTGGGCAGATTGTGCTTCAAAAACTATACATGCCAAATCTGCTGCAGGTCATGCTATAAGTTCTTTTCTTTTGACATCAAAATGATGCTGTTACATTATTGTTTCTTAATGAATATGCAACGTTATATATTGTGGATCATCTACATGGACAAATTGATGATCATCTTGGTTAATCTAAAATCTTATGTCTAGTGCATGTCACATAAACATGAGTTTGTAGTCTTCCGTGTTTTAGGCGCCGAAGCATTGTTAAGAGCTTGTTCTAGCTCTTTTTATCAACTAGTAGAGGTTATTGTCAATTCCAAATTCTTTTATTCGGATACATTAGGGGTTGTTGGAAGTTGTCTTTATTAGACATTCAATATTTAGGGAGAAATTTTAATTTTTTTAGTTTTTTATTTTAAAAGATAATTAGAAGAAAACCTTAATTATTATTTTGGAATAGTTTTCCTTAGCCCAGGGCACAAATTTTTTTCTACCCCAAAGTTTAATATGGGTCGTTTGGTTACAAGGACGGTCCAAATTTTTTTTTAAAAAATAATAAACTCCCTCATGGGTGGCCGCACTGCAACAAATCTGGCCATTCTTTTTGTTGGGCGGCCAGATCTAGCCTCCACCGGCTAGGTCTGGTCACAAAGCAAAAAAAAAATGGTATCTAGCTGCCACTGATGTCAAAGGCGCGACGAGCCTGGCCATTGTGGGCTGCGTGACGGGTGATAGTGCTCAGCAGAGGGGTTGGGTAGGGAGGTAGCGGCGGCAGCATTAAGGGCCATGAGGGCGTGGGGACAGCCATATTGCGTCGGGATCGGCTAGTCTGCATCGGGATTGGCTGACTTGGGCAGTGCACGGCAGCAGCGGTGTTAAGGGCCACGAAGGTATGGGGACGGCCAGGCTGCATCGGGATTGGCTAGGTTGCGTTGGGATCAATTGGGTTGGGCAGTGCGGCAGTAGTGGCGGCGTTAAGGGCCGTGAGGGCGTGGGGACAGCCAAGTCCTACCCGCTGCAGCCAGACCTGGCCCGGGGTGGCAAGATCTGGCCGCGCTGCCCATAAGGCCGCACAGCCAGATCTGGCCTTGACCGACCATTTCTGGCCACCCTGCGGTTGGATTTGGCCGGTGGGCGGCCAGACGTGGCAGGCCACTACCGGATTTGGCCAACGTTGTAACACCCCAAATCCGGTTCACGCTCGTGAACCGAACCGGCATGTTACAGGCCCCGGTTAGGTCGGCTAACCCGAACCTAACTCATGTGGATCCAATCTCGGCGTCTTAAGATGAAGATACGATCCATCATGAATGAATAAATACGAAAAATCCTAACATGGTACTACATGAATGACAAGCAATTCAAAATACACACCAATACAGTTACGATCAAAATTCTGAAATAAAACAGACAGGGTCTCCCCTAAAAGTGCGATTAGGGTCCACCCTGTCAAAATAATATATACAAGTATATAAGCATATATCAACAATTTCATTACACACAATCTGATATACTATAAGCTCATTCTGGAACTTGGGTCCTAACCCATCATACTTTTGCTGCGCTACTCTGATCATTTCATTTCATGTCATTGTCATGCATCAAACATTTAATCATGTCATTCACAAAACAATAACATAATAATACAATATTAAACATTCAGAAATCTAACATGTGTGTGCACAAGACCTCATTGCTCCTCCGTCCAAGCTGGCTCATCCATCTTGTGCTTATCACCTACATATATATAAGAAAAACGTCAGTAACAAGCGTTACTGGTCCGGAAAATAAAATAACTATAACAAACTGGCTATGAGAGCAAACTCTCATCTGAAAGAAAACATCATACTCCACGTGAACACTCTGAAGGGCACTACTGAGGAGCCACTGGGCTGCAGACCCGGTAGCATCCCGAACTTACTGCTCTGCTGCTGGTACTGTGCTACTCTCAGCACTTCTTTTTCAGTACTTCTCATGAAACTTTATCCTAAGCCCTCTCCGAACCTCCATATCTCTCCTGGCCTTGAGCACGAAGGCCGAGTACTCTCAGGCAGTCGCCTTTAGTACCCTTTGAACCACAAGTCCGGACATGCGCTGTACTAAACAGTACCCGTAAACCTCCACGTTCTCCGGGTGTGAGGAACTCAAACGCGGAGTTGTCAGGATCCCTCGGGAATGGAACAGTCCGCTGGCACTAATCCAGAGCCCGCTTTGACTGTCACGGCATCCTCTGCATGGTACGTGCAGTCGATTTCTCCATCTCTCGTCTCACTGAAAACTCGATAAAACTATATATATAGGCCTGGGAAGGGATTCATATAATAGGCCCGAAGGCAACTTGTGGTGGATCTTGTTTTCGAAATCATCCTCGAGGGATCTCATCCTCGAGGGGTTATTAATCCGGAAAATATTCGGTTAAATGACCCGAGTTAAGTGGGATCCAATAAAACACCACTTAACCCGTCCTGCAAATAATAACATAAACATACAATAGAAAAGCGTAAAACAAGACGAGTCCTAAACGGACCTGGTAGAAGCTCCAAGCGTGGCATCGCGCCTAGGCGGCGAGCTCCTATTCCGTACCTACACATCAAAACTAAATACTAACGCCCGCTAACTAAATGATGCATCAAACTCAACACAATTAAACACAAAATCATCAACCGTCAAATAACCATAAATATGAAAATAACTCTACTCATTCTATTCATGACAATTTTATTGTATTTTTCCTAAGTTACATCATACACGATTATCATACTCAATTTACTTACTTCATTAAACCACTTAACCTCCATAAACTATCAATCACATCATGTAACTTATCACTTTATTTGTAATTAAGCATTAATCACATCAATAATTAGTCCTAGCATGCTGTGCTAACAATAATCAATTTTAAATAAATCAATCGGAGGTAATTATACCTCACATCGTCGGCAATCGGCGACGGCTAGGGTTCCGTCGCGCGTCTCGGAGCTCAAATTTGGCGCTCATCGGCGTCCGAAGCTCGATCGGGCTCCACTGGGTGAGCCCCGCGGAAGATCCGGTGAATTCTAACGAATCCCAGAAATTCCGATTTTCCGGCGGTTTTCCGGCAGCGGCTTGCGGTTTTCCGGCGACTTCCGGTGGTTTTCCGGCAACAATCGCCGGCGGCGTCTACTGGTCGGAAAGGGGTCGTGTTGGGTACCCTCGAAACCGGCTCGGCGACCCCGACTCATCTACGAGGTCGACGCGGCCAACGGAGGTGGTGGCTCGCCGGAAAACGGCAAAAACAGGGCGGCGGCGTTGGGTCGCTAAATCCGGCCGGCCAGGGCGGCGATGCCCTCCGTTCCGGTCGGGGAAGGTTGCTGAGGGGTCGAGGACGTCGAGCCGACCACCTGATCGTGGTGGCGACGGTCGGCGGCGGCGCGATCGGCGACGCGACCAAAACCTTGCCGCGGCGCTACGCACGGCGATTCCGGCGTCACGGCGGCCCGATTGGGGCCGGACTTGGTCGGGGTAGCATGGCGACGCCGTGGCTGGGCCGGGCGGCGTCGAACGGCGGCCAGGTGGCGTCGGCCGTGGCGGCGGTGGCGCGCGAACAGGGGCGGCGCGCGGCAACGTTTTGGGGAAGAAAAGGTCGGGGAAGAGGAAGAAAAGGGCTGGTGGCAGTTTCGTAAATAATACTTGACTCGTCTCCGGCTCGAGTCAAGTATAATAACTAAGTCGTATTAAATCCTAAAAAAATTCATAAAAATCGGGAAAAATCCCGTAAAATCAAACAACACACAAAAAAAATCATAATGATATGTTCTAGAACTATCAACCCACCCAGACTGCCCGAACGCGTCCTAACGCGGTAAACGGCCTAATACTAATTTTACGATCCATTATATATAAAAATAATAAAAAAATTACTGGCATACTCTCATATATCTGATAACTCATTCTGTTCTGCTGTGTTCATGACGTTATCATCATATACTTGGGTACGCATGACCCTCATAGCTCATACACGCGACTGGCATTGGCTCGGTACACGTGTCCTGAAACTGACTCAACTCGAAAAAAATAACGGTCGACCCGACCGGTTCTGAATATAAAACCCTAACTCGAATCGTGGGTTTTACAAACGTAGCCTCTACTAGCGCCTTTGGGGAAAGGTTTAGGTTTTCTTCTTTTTTACTACAATAGATCTGGGTAGTCTTTGTAATCAGGCAACCCAGATCAAAGTGTGGGGCAGAAAAAATTTCTGCCCCGAGTGCACCTCAGCGCTTATATATATATATATATATAGACGGAAAGCTCGGATCGACGCTGATAAAAGTCGAAACTAACTTGAAACCAAAAAGTGACTTTATAGATAGAAATCGAGGCAAAAAAGTTAAATGAGCCTCGAAACCCTAAACTCAATTGGATGAAAATTTATGACTCAAATCAAACTAGGCATACAAGGGTAATCTGATAGTCCAAAATCCCTATGATGCATGTAAAAGAGACACCCCAAAAAGCCCAAATTGATCTAACCCTAAAACCCTGGGCTAACACAAGAAAAAAAATTGGTGTACCTAGTGCATATGTTGATAACTAATGTTGTGTTGTAGCATAGTTGAAGCTATCATTTGTATATCGGGTGTACTCAGTGTAAAACCTATGATTTGAGTCTAGGTTTTATAGTCTAAACCGGTTGATTCGACTGTATTTTTAGTTGGATTAATATCAGAACACGCGTACCTAGCCAAGGCCAGTCCTGTGTTATGAACTATGAGAGTCATGTGTGCCAAAGCATATGATGATAATGTCAGTAAGACAACAGCTGAATGAGTTATTAGAATATATGAGAGTACACCCAATTTTTCTTTATTTATTTTAATTAAATCATAGGATTATTTTTAGGCTGAATAACGTATTAGGACCCGTTACGGGCAGTTTGGGTGGGTTATTAGTTATAGAACATGTCATTGTAATGTTGTGTATATTATGTTTTATGGGATTTTTCCCTATTTTTCTAGATTTTTAGAATTATTACGAGTTAGTATTATTTTTCTAGAGTCAGAGTCGAGTCAAGTTTTAATTATGAGACGACCATTCGTTTTTCTCATCGACCATTTGTTTTTCTCATCGACCATTCATTTTTCTCACCGACGTTTTCTCATCGACCATTCATTTTTCTTACCGACCATTCATTTTTCTCACTGACCATTCATTTTTCTCACCAACTATTCGTTTTTCTCCTTGACCACTTGTTTTTCTCACTGACCACTCGTTTTCTTCCCCCTAACATCTATTTATTCCACACCTCTGACATTGTCACCATCTTCCTCATCACCAACTTCCTTCTTCTTTTCTCCCTTCCCTCTTCCCCACGATCCTCACTCGAGCTGGCCACAACCTTGTTGCCATCGCAGCATGGTTGACGATTAGGTATAGAAATTTATCTGATTTTATTTGACTGTTTTATGATTTTGGTGTGATTGTAAATAGGTGTTGATTTAAATTTAAATGCATGTTAACATATGATAATAATGAATTAGAGTTTGAATTTAAATGCATGTAAATAGATGTTGTCTTGTATAGATTGATGAGGAGTGTAGCATTCATGCATTATACTGGGTGTTAGTATTTAGTCTTGATGTGTACGTACGGAGTAGGAGCTCGTCGCCTAGGCACGAGGACACGCTTGGAGCTTCTACCAGGTCCGTCTAGGACTCGTTTCCTATTTTATGCTCTATTCTATTGTGTATTGTTTTATTACTTGTAGGATGAGTTAAGTGGCATTTTATTGGATCCTACTTAACCCTGGGCCATTTAATCAACCAATTTTCTGGATTAGTAACCCTCAAGGATGAGATCCCTCGAGTATGTTTTCGAAAACAAGATCCACCACAAGTTGCCTTCGAGGCCTATTATATAAATCCCTTCCCAGACCTATATATAGTTTTATCGAGTTTTCAGTGAGGCGAGAGATGGGAAAACTGACTCGTACATACCATGAGCGGGTGCACGTGCCAGTCAAAGCGGGCTCTAGATTAGTGAGCGGGTTGTTCCAATCCCGAGGGATCCTGACAACTCCCATTTTGAGTTCCTCACACCCGGAGAAACGTGGAGGTTTACGGGTACTATTTAGTATAGCGCATGTCCGGACTTGTAGTTCAAAGGGTACTAAAGGTGACTGTTTGAGAGTACTCAGTCTTCATGCTCAAGGCCAAGAGAATTATGGAGGAAAGGAGAGGGCTTAGGATATACTAGTAGTCCCGAGGGACCAGAAAATGAAATGAGAAAATCAGCAGCAGCAGAACAGTCAGTTCAGGATGCTACCAGGTTTGCAGCCCAGTGGCTCCTCAGTAGGTGCCCTTCAGAGAGTTCACGAGAAGTATATGAATGTTTTCCTTCATATGAGAGTTTGCTCTCATAGCCAGTTTGATATTAGTAATATTTTTGGACCAGTAACACTTGTTACTGACATGTTTTTATAATATATGTAGGTGATGATCATGAGTAGGATGAGCCAGCCTGGATAGAGGAGCAGTGACATCTCTTGCATACACACATGTCAGATGATAGCATGTTTAATATTTTGAGGATGATGTAATGAAATGTAATACATGATGATGTGGTGTGATATGATGTATGTTACAGTAGAAAGATTGCTAACGATGACATGTTAATAAATATGTTTAGACATTGAATAAGTACATCAAGTAAGTCAAGGCCCAGAATTAATGAGAAATGTGAATAGAATGCATAGATGGGTCAAGACCTAGTTAAGTAAGATGAAGGTAAATCAGCAGTTGAGTCAAGTACTCAATACAAAAATGAATTATACAGTTGAATGAATTTATTGTGTGAATGTTTTATTAATTATTTATATACGTATACATGCTGATTTGACAGGGTGGCCCTTAATTGCACTTTTAGGGAAGACTCTGTCCGTTTTATTTTACAAATTTTATCGATTTTATCGTAGGTATTTTGGTATGCAAAATTGGTTGTCATGTCATCTATGTAAGTAGTATGTTAGGTTTATTTTTGTGCATTCATCTATGCATAGCGATATGACATCTTCCATCTCGAGACACTGAGAGTAGATCTGCATAGGTTGGGTTCAGGTTAGCCGACCTAACCGGGACCAGTGACATTCCGATTTGGTTCCCAAGCGTAAACCGGATTTGAGGTGCTATATTCAGCCTCTATAATATACTCATTTGGTCATCTGGGCCCCATATTCATGGTCTACAAGTTGAACTTACTCAAAACAACTTAAGACTGGCCCAAACCAGATAAATTAATAAGCAGGTAAAACCCTAACTTGAAGCTATGGTTTTACATTGTGGCTCGAATCAAAATTTACCAATTGTTAAGCATTTAACATTGGTCAAAATGGTCAAAAGTCAGACGATGAAGAAAGCAATAAATGCTCGTAATAATTAATAGTTAAGAAAATGGTAAATGGTAATGGTAAATGTCTTTGAAAACCCTATAACCGCATCACTTACAGCCCTAGATGTCTCTCTTAATCGAATGAATTGTGTTTAGTTTGGATATGGTTTCTTCATATCTGAAGTTCATATATTTGTACTTGTATCTAATCCAAATTCGAATAATCCAGATTAGCATGATAACCTGTGTATTGCATGGACTCATGTCTAATTTATTTTAATCTTATATATTTAATTTGAAAAATTACAAAATTTATGAAGCTTAAATATAACTCATGAAAAAAATATTTTTTTATTAATTAGCTATCCATTTATAGAATGTGTTAAGATGTAAATAAGACTAACTCCAAGTGTCTTTTCTTGGAAATTTCATTACAATAATTTTTTTTACATTTTAACATATTTTGTAGTGATAAATATAATATCAGACTCCAAAAACTTGAAAACAAATTTAAACTTGCAAGCATATAAATTTATCAATATAGTACACTAAATAAATATAAACATTGTACTAAATTCAAATTTCCAAAACATTTAAAACAGTAAATAAATTTTCTCATCAATAGGAACAAACCAAAAAAATAAGATTAAATAAATTATTTTTTGTAAACAAATTCATGAATAAGTATGTATTTTCTGAAAAAAAATCCATATTTATATTAAAAAATTAAATTAACATAGATTTAAAATAACATGTAATTAGTTAAAGTAACATGATTTATATAAATGTTGTACTTATAGTGGGAAGGGGTAAAATATTTTAGAAAGAATTATTAATTATAATTAGAAATAATAACTACATTCTAATATGAACCGTTAATTTTAATCTACTAGTTCATATTAGACTTTGTCAATAAAATTATCTAAATTCAATCAAAATTATTAGAAAAATGTACGATAGACATGTGGTCAAATACCTCTTTATTTTATTATATTAAATTGATACTTATCAAAACCCTATGTGATGTGGAGGCTTTATGAATATTTTTGTAAATATAATAATTTTAAACATATTATTTGTATATATTTTGATATATATTATCTTTAACATCACGAGTTTGGTTCACCTTAGAATCGAATCAGAAATGTTATGATCGAATCGAGTTATATTTAAAGTTGTTGGTCGGTAAGACTCGATTGATAAAATAGATCGGGACAACCTGCTTGGTGTCATGAGAATGAAAGACATTTTTAAATATAAATAAAAGTAAGAAAAGAAATAAGCGCACTGAGCGCAAGTGTGTGCAGCGTTTATCTGTCATTCCACCAAAGTCGACTCAGGATTTGTATGACCTACATATATTATATGAAAAATGTTAGTAACGAATATTACTGGTCCAAAAAAATAACTAATACAATCTGGAAAATGGGTATTCCTTTACCCACGAAAACTTATGAAACTTCAAGATTGCCTCACACTGGGTGGTAAGTAAATACACTTAAGCAAGTGTCAAGTCGCATGCACAACTAATGTTCATATTCATGCATACAATGCCTATACCCTCACATCTTTTATATTTCAACTACCACAGTACTCGAGTGGCAAAAGGAATAGTTAAGGTAGTGCTATAAATTTAGGAAATGTGCTACTTTATGCAATACCCACAAACACTACACTGCTTTAGGGGTTGAAGGAGTACTAGTGCAGTCCATACATATCTCCAAACCGCTCACACTCTTATTCGTAAAATCCGTAAAAATGTGCATACTTAAATAATAAGTTTAGGGAAGAGGCTTATATTATATATTTCTGGAGCTTTAGTTCAAAAACCAAAGGGATCTCATCCTTGTAGTTTTATTAAACAGTGTAGAAATACGGCTAAATGGCCGGAGGGATCAAATAAAACACCGCTGATGTCGTCCTACGTCTAAAATACGATTAAACTTTAAATGCAGGGAGTCAAGCAGATAGGGAGAGTCCTATAGACATGTGGTCCAAGTTCTAAGCGTATCTACACATCTACGGCGAGTTCGGACTCTGAAACCTATATCAGAACCCACTACTAAGTAAAATACTAACATCTCTATATGATATATACTCGTGGTGTGTGCTCATATCATCAATACATCCTAATAAAGAAAATAGTGCTAACAAATCTATAACTAAAATGTGGCACAAAAAGCGAGACATAATAATAATAAATAAATAAACAAGAAAATGCATTTATAGATAATTAGATAAATAAATATGAGCGTCAACATATACTTGTGTTAGTAAACATATAAATAAAGAAATAAATAAATAGATATATAATAATTCAATAAATAAATAAATAAATAATTATTTAATATTCATTAATCATGAATATTAATAATATCATAGTCATACAATACAAGAATACATAATTAAATAAAAATAAATAATAATATACACATACCAACAAATAAAAAAGTAAATAAATATATATAATTTAGTAACAAAATAAGACTAATATTCATAAGTAAATATAATATTAATAATAACAAATAATCATGTAAACATTAATCATATATGATAAACATATAAATAAAAACAAATAAATAAATAAATAATAAAAAATGATCATAATATCCAATCATGCTAAATCATATGAATATGCATCAGAACTAACATAGTGGTTCTTGAATTACCAAAAACAAAACAAGAATTGACAAAAACCGTCTGAAAATGACTGAACCAAATCAAACTGAGCTGAACCAGATCGAGTCAAATGGGCTAAACCAATTCAGCTTGGGTTGATTGGAAAATAGGCTTGGTTGACTGGGTGGACTTGACTGGACTGATGGACATGGACACATGCTCTAATTGGCGGACTCAAGCATGGTCAAGCGGACGCAAACGTAGATGGCTGACATGGTCACGAGCAAATGGGCCGACGAAGGCGCGGTGGCCGTCGCCAGAAAATGCCGATGGCGGCTCGGTTGGGGTCGCCACTGGTCGGGATCGATGGCCCATCTGATGAAGAACATGATGGTGGTGGCGATCGGCGGAGTCTACTAGGTGGCTGGCCGGAAAGGGGCGGCATTGCCGCCATGTGCGGCGATGTCACCAGCGGTGATCATGGCCATGGCGGAGGTCGGTGTTGGTCTCAAATGGAAGATTTTTGTGAGGAAAGCTGTCAGGGTGGTCAGATTGGCCATAGGTGGCTCGCCAGTGCTGAAAATTGACTCAAACGGTAGCAGCGACGGAGGAACCTGACTTCATCATTAGTGGTGACTATAGCGGCGACAGTGGTCATAAAGGGTACAAATAGAAAGACGACCGTGAGGCGGTCATGGCCGGGGGCAAGGCAGAGACTCGCCGATGGCAAGGCAGAGACTCGCCGGTGGCAAGCCGAAGTGGCAGCGACACTATGGGTGTAAAGCTATGAAAATGTGGGAAATCTCTAGAAATCAAATATAGAATGCAAGGTTTAAGTGGACGACTCAGATTTTGCCATGTGGCACAATTTGAGAGTTCGACAACTCAGTGGCCTAGTGGGGCCCACCAATGTATATGCATATAGATGGAAAGCTCAGATCGAGACTGTCCAAAGTTGAAACTGACTTGAGTTTTAAAAGTGACTCTATAAGCGGGAATCAATGCAAGAAGGTTAAAAAGGCGACGAACCATGAACTCAATCAAGCTGGGCCCACAGGGACACAATTGAGTGATCCAAAATTCCTATGTTACATGCAAATGAAATACCTAGAAAATCTCAAACGGATGCTAAACATTACAATGGCCTAGATCTAAGCCTAAAATCCTGGCTAACTCATAAAAATCATATGTATACCTCGTGTATATACTGATAACTCATGCTCTACTGTATAATAACTGAAACTATCATATGCATGTCGGGCATACTCAGCGTCCATAACATGCTCATATGACCATCTGGGCCTCATACTCATATTCTTAAAATTGTTCTGGCTCGAGCTCGCTCGAGCCAACTCGAGAATAGCCCAAATCGGGCAAACTACAAGCGGGTAAAACCCTTATCCAAAGTTGGAGTTTTACAACCTCTCCTCATAAAAATTTTGTCCTCGAAATTTCTCACATTAACTGCGATCAGAGGACTCAACAGAAGATGTCATTTCATTGGCAACTAGTACTCTCCTTTGAAAGCTAGCGGCACACAACCCAAATGGACCAACATGAAATTGGAATACTAAACACTGAGGAAGATCGTTAGCTCCTTACTATCCTGGTTCAACAGAAGCATACATTGTTGAATCATCTGGCCAAACATGCCATATATGCTGGAATCATCTTTCTGAATTGACCATGCATGCTCAAATCGTCTCGCTGGACTAGCTCCTAGGGCCAGTGTGAACTATGGGGACTGAAATGCAATGACCTCGGTGGGGAAAACCTAGGTTCACCCCTAAGGGTCTACTGGGTGGTCAAGCATATACTCTAAAGTACTGCAAGGTACTAGTTGAACTACATCAAGAAAACTATCTCGGTGCAAGGTATGCAGCCTAAAATTTACCCATGTCACCCTGATCCTCATCAATGTAACAAGTCAACTATGTGTACCCTTAGGGCACTCTGCTCTAGGTCATATGGCTATACTAGGGTGTCCTGTGAATCCTGCTAGCCTATGGTAGACATAGGTGCCAAGGGTGTATGCTAATGAGCTCTATGACTCACTATCACCAGTTTAGGTCAAACACTCAGGTGTCCCTATAAGAGGATCCAGACTGCTCACTAGGTCTTAGCTAACTCGGTCCCTAGTCAAGTATCTCATTTTGTTCCATAATGGAACAAGGACAACTGCGATAACTCTATTGTGTGCTATGACTCTCGTAACTATCTATATGACCACTAACTGCTGCTGAAGAGGGCTCTCTATGATGGAATGAAGGCCAGAATACCTATACATGTACAATGTATCTCAAGGAGTATGAAAACATAGTTTGCATGGAATTGTAAGATCTGCATCTGGTCTGTGGCATATGCGTTGGTCAATATCTGCTCACCTCCACTATCTGGGTAAGCTGGAGCATGACTAGTATGTCTGGAAGAGTGAATGAAAATGCTCGACTCTATCTAGTGTCTATGCATCTCATGGAAAAAGAATGAATCTCTCGTAGAAAACTTATCACATTACTGTAAGACTCTAACTAGTATGTGTCTCATCCTCACATAGTTTGATATAAGGTTTGCTGGAAGAGTCACTAATATGAGAAAATCTTATTAGGTATGTACATCACTCTATTTACGGTGGTGTAAAGGTAATCGTGCGAGTCATCATGGTAATAAAAACTCTATATAAGACATTGGATGGCTCAAACATATGGGTAGGTTCATGGATATGTCTCTAAGATCATCATGATTGAACTTCGCCACAGGTGGCTAGCCTATTGAATAGCCAATCAATGATGAGCCTAAGAGACATCTCCTAAGTGGCTCTAGTTCAATCAACTAACAGTGGGCATGTGTTTCTTGATACCAAACTAGTCACACACTTCTAAATGGATGGGGGTTCAAATGACCCAAAGAACTACTATCTCTCCTCGAGTCTGCGCAGACTCATAGTGAGGTTTGACACCTGTCTCGTCCGTTCTTTAGCGATGTGTGACCTACTGTCCCGTACTGATTTGTAACACTAATCTTGATTCACAGGACTACGACTATTGTGGTAGACTCTCAAGCAAAACCATAAGTCAAGATGAGCATATATTGGTGTCCCTCTATCTGGTTAACATGATCCATTCTGACTTAAGTCCCTGACTGCGTCACTCCCAAGCTTGGGTGAAATTGTCTTCTCTAGACTAGTCTACCATCAGCTACTTACACTGTAAGTCCTAAACAGTACCACAAATGTACCTCCTATATTCGAGGCAAAGGCTCAATCCTATGTCTCAAGGTAAGGACCTAGTCGTGTCGGCGAAGCACAAGTAAATCATGGTGTCCCTAAAGGACACTCCCTCACTAAACCCATCATCTATACCAAAATTTCTAATACGAGTCAAACATCTCTTGTTGGCTGAGGTCAAAGTGCATGTCTGACCATCTGCATGATCTCTATACCCTGGCTATAACTCATACATCTGCTATCATGCTGACTGTCTCTCACTGGAAATCACTGATTTAGCCCTAACAGATCGAGTGAAATCTGGTCAACCTTCTAAATCTGTGATCAAAAGTAATCCCATGCATCCTTGATGTATTCATGACTCTATCTGTTGAAGAGTGACCAATAATATTCTTAGGATAGACATACACTAGGGGAAGAGGGGGAGGCAGTGAAGTATCCATGAGACTATACATCCACCTTGATACTTATCCTCATCTACTATAATCTCTTGGAAGTGGTTCATCTCAAGTCATTTGTCTAAACTCTCATTTATGCTCCAAGTACTCATGGTCACTATTTATCTCAACTTTAGCTAACTAAATATGTGAACACTCTATGTAGTCCAAATCTCTTGTATAGTAAAGGGAAGGATGAGTCTCTAAACTTATCATGGCATGCCTGTGAAATCCATGCTAACATCTATTGAAATCATAATCTCATTTCTCATAATTTATATACCATTAACATTGAAACATGCACTATTCAGTTCTGACTCAGCACACAATCTGAAATCTTAAAAAAAATATCAAAGAAAATACCTATCGACTTGGCCAAGGATAACTCCAGACACTTGGATCAAACAAAAGTCTTCCATCTCAATCGACCAAGACATGACTCTGATACCAGTTTGTAATATTTCTGATTCGGTTTTTAAGTGAACCGAAATGAGGTGTTACATTATTGGTATATAAATTAATTTATATTTAGAAATTTTCTTTATTTTTAGTTTTTTTAAGAATGATTAAATATAATTTGACTAAAATTAGATATCATAACTTGGTTTAAGAGCTTTACTTATTTTAATAATTATTTAAAAACACATGGTAAATTAATGAAAAATTTTACTATTTTTTATGCGCCCATGATAAAATTAAATTTACCAAACCTAGTCATAATTGAATTAGAACTTTTAATATACACTACAATTAATCAATGTCTTTCTAAGAAGAATGGCTTAAAATTGTATAATGTTTAATTAATATGTATTGATAAGAAATGATAAAATCATAAAAGCTGATAAAAGTGTAAAATATAAAATAAATATTTAATTAATACTTTCATATAATGGGTAAAATTGTAATAATACTTAAGGATACACGACAAATTTATAATATGTAAATTTTATGGTGAAAAGCATTGTAGAGGCTATGCTAAAAAATGAATTTTGCTTTTATATATTATTGATAATACATATAAATTATATTTACCATATCAGTACCCAACTTGAATTCGTCAAACATATATCTAATCTATAAATAATTTAAATTTTAATGTGAAATGTGGGGAATAATAATATATATATATATATATATTATTTAAATATCTCAAAATATAACTCTATATAATATAGTCTCTTCGGATCTAATTGTCCAAAACTTGTATTCAATCCGAATATTTTTAAATATATTTTACATTTTAATTGTCCAAACCTGTATCCAAAGGATCAACGGATATGATACCCTATCCCATTCCTAATTTACCATTACGCTTTGATTTGGCTAAGTTAAAATTTAGGGTTTATAATTTATGATTTGGCATGTTGCTTAACCAAAGAGATGATTAATTTAAAGTCAAACAATCAGCTTGGCTCCCGGCAATATTCTATTTATTTTTTCAAAAAGACCCAAGATGTAATACCTCAATTCGGCTCACTCTTGAACCGAACTGAAATATTATGGGTCACCCGAGTAAGTCAATTTACCCAAACATAGCCCGAAAGGATTTATTCTTGGCATCTTAAAATGGAAGATAAACATCTAAATGCATGTATAGAATGCACTAAATCTAACATTATAATACGTGAATGACATGTCAAACAAATCACACTAAAAAATAATCATGATAAAATTGATAAAATTTCTAAATAAAACAAACATAGTTTCCCCTAAAAGTAAACAACAATATATAAATATTTATATATCACACCATCCAATTTCTTCATTCCATAACATTCTAAGTGATATCAACAAAATCTTTTACATAAACTGGGTTCCGTCTACTAATTTTCATTCAATGTTCAAATTCCTAAGTTGGGTCTTGACCCGTCTACTGATTTTCATTCAATGTTCAAACTCAACATGTAAATTTCTAAATTGGGTCTTGACCTATCTGCTACACATATTCATCATATAGAATATATTCATGAACACATATGTATCATCATGTCATTATTAACAATAGATATCACAACACATAGTCATACTTTGCGTTTCATCACATCATAATTAAAATAAATGTTCTATTGTCGGACATATGTGCCTGCACAAGATGTCACTGCTCGACCGTCCAAGTTGGCATATCAAACTCGTGCTCCTTACCTAAAAGAAAATGTCAGTTAATGAGTGTTGATAATTATAACAAATTGGGAAATAAGAGCCGACTCTCATTTTGAACAAAACCATTTACATCTTCTGCTGAACTCTCATATGGGGCATCTAATGGGGAGCCACCAAGCCGCAAACCCAATAGTTTCCTTACCTCACTAGTCTACTGATTTCAATTTCAACATTTTTTCATTTTCTTTTTATCCCTTGGGACTATGAGTATATCCTAAGCCCTCTCCTATCCTCTTTATATCTCTTGGCCCTGTGAACGAAGTTCGAGTACTTTCAGGTAGTTGCCTCTAGTACCCTTTGAACCACACGTCTAGACATATGCTGCATAATAATACCCATGAACCTCCACGCTTCTTTGAGTGTGAGGAAACTCAAACAACAAGTTGTCAGGATCCCTCAAGAATGGAATAATCCTCTCACTAATCCAGAGCCTGCTGTGGCTGACAGATGCACCTGCTTATTGTATGTGCGAGTCGATTTCCCTATTTCTCATTTTACTGAAAACTTGATAAAATTATATATAGGCCGGGGAAGAGATTTGTATAATAGGCCCGAAGCAACTTGATGTGGATCTTATTTTCAAAATCAGACTTGAGGTATTTCATCCACAAAGGTTATTAATCCTAAAAACTATTAGGTGAATGATCCTACTTAAGTGGGAACCAATATAACACTACTTAACTCGTCTTGCAAATAATAAATCAAATATTTGACAGAAGAAGCAATAAATTAGGGACGAATCCTAAACGGACCTAGTAGAAACTACAAACGAGGCCTCGCGCCTAGACGGTGAGCTCCTACTCCATAACTACACATCAAAACTAAACACTAACACCTATGCTAATTGTATGATGCGTGTATGAAATGAGTGCATGTGAATCATTACAAAATTATGAATACTATATTTACTAACAAGTTGTCAGGATCCCTCAAGAATGGAATAATCCTCTCACTAATCCAGAGCTTGCTGTGGCTGACAGATGCACCTGCTTATTGTATGTACGAGTCGATTTCCCTATTTCTCATTTTACTGAAAACTTGATAAAATTATATATAGGCCGAGGAAGAGATTTGTATAATAGGCCCGAAGCAACTTGATGTGGATCTTATTTTCAAAATCAGACTTGAGGTATTTCATCCACAAGGGTTATTAATCCTAAAAACTATTAGGTGAATGATCCTACTTAAGTGGGAACCAATATAATACTACTTAACTCGTCTTGCAAATAATAAATCAAATCTTTGACAGAAGAAGCAATAAATTAGGGACGAATCCTAAACGGACCTAGTAGAAACTACAAACGAGGCCTCGCGCCAAGACGGTGAGCTCCTACTCCATAACTACACATCAAAACTAAACACTAACACCTATGCTAATTGTATGATGCGTGTATGAAATGAGTGCATGTGAATCATTACAAAATTATGAATACTATATTTACTAACAGCACTATTAGACTATCAACAAATGAGTTAAACAAAAAATTAACAATTTAAAACTTTCCTATCATTACTTTTAATTGGGTGACTACTCACAATTTCTAAGCTTATCTTCACCTCATATCAATTCTTATTTTGAATTAACTTTCCAATCAAATAATTAATTAAACTACACAATTATAACCATAATACCTAACTTTACAATTTTTAACATCATCAATATCATATTAGATTTCATAATCAAATAATTCAAATTATAATTAATCATCGTCAATTCTTAATTATGTCCAAAATTTTATTAATCACAGATAATTATCACAAATTTACAAAATTACCATTTAAGAAAACATGAAAAATTCATAAAAATTATGGATGATATGCATAAAGATCAAAATGAATTAAAAATCTAAAATTTGAGAAGCTATAAGCATAGTGATTTAGACTAAAATCGGCGATGACGATAGTTGTGGCTGTGGCTACCGATGGTACCAAAGAGTGGCAGGTGTGGTTGGAAATTGGCCAGTAGGGAAGGACTATGGGGCTAGGTGGTCTGGCAGGGGCAATTGGTTGGTGGCGATGGCGAATTGCCAATGTTGGCTGCAGCTAACAGGGGAAAGGTAGGAAGGGGTGAGCAGGATAGGGAAATGGGAAGGGAAAGGGAAAGGGAAAGGTTGGTGGGAACGTGATTGGCTAGACGGCGGTGAGGTGGTACCGATAGCTAGTGGTGAGGCTGGCGGTGCTCCACAAAACCGATCAGAAAGGGGCGGTAGGTAATAGTGGTAGGGGAAGAGAAGAAAGGGGAAGAGGAGGGCTAGGTGGTGTCGCTACTGACTGGCTACGGTGCTGTGGGGACGACGGAGTCGTTGGTGGTGATGGTCATCAAGAGAGGGACGACGGAGTCGTCGGTGGTGATGGTCATCAAGAGAGGGACGAGGGTGGTCAGTCGTCAGGAAGGCTGAGGGGCAAGGTGTCATTTGTCGGGGAGAAAGGGGAGGGTGAAGTGTCGGGGTACAATTAGAGTAAGGGTAATTTTGTAATAAATACTTAATTCATTCCTAATTCGAATCAATAATAATAAATAAATTTTAAAAATAAATAATAAAATATTATAAAATAAAATAATAATATCCTAACTCAAATGACATGTTCTAAGCCTACTAACCCAGCCATAAATAATAAATAGTGAGTCCTGACGCGATAAATGACAAAATTCTAATTCTATGGTCTACTAAAAATAAAAAAATAACGTACTCTCGTGTACTTTGATAATTCATTTTGTTACTGCATTACTAACGTTATCATTATATATTTGGGTATACATGTCTCTCATCATTCATAATACACAGCTAATTTCGGCTCAGCACAAGTAATCTAACACTAACTCGTTAAAAATTACAGTTAAACCGATCGGTTGACTATAAAACCTTAGACTTGAGTTGTGAGTTTTACACGGGAAGTAAAGCTTGAACACTATTATCTCCTCATCGTTATCCCTTAAAAGTTAAAAGTTAGACCCATGTGATTAAGGTGAACCACATTTCATATGATTCATATTAGTTGTACATCTAATTTAAACCTTTTTAATAAATTCCACGTAATGAAGTTTGTAAATATGAAAAGTAGAAGGGTTAAAAGTATATGATTGAGTTAAAACTCTATAGATTACCCACATTATTTATTTTTATATTTATCTATGTGGATTCTAAATAATCGAACCCACTAAACTAGACTGTTCCAAATAAAACATATAATTAACATAAGCTATGTGATCTATAACTCATGTATATATAATATATAAGACCTTATAATACTCATGTGATTCTTTTGATGCCTGCATTGTGAATAATTCAATTATTTATCTTCGTTCTTAAATTTTGCCGTAGGAGGGTCCTCGTTGAAATCGGTAGATATTTTATAAAAATAATATATACATAAATACAAAAATAAAGTGATAAATATAGAAAATATTTGATACACTGGATAATTATGGACGTGCCTCATTTTATTATAATGATGATACTTTTTTATATTAAGTAGACAAAGTAGTTAGGCCAGTAAGAAAACCCAAGAATTTCATTGAACATTACTTGAAAAAGAAATCCCAAAAATTCCTGCCTGAAAAAAGTGAGTGCCATGTCTCACTTTTCTTCGACAAAACATAATCAGTTCAAGATTGAAAAAAAAACTATTTTGAAATAACCTATCAAAAGAAAAGAAAATTTTAATGGCCAGTTGCTTTTACACAAGGAGAAAATAAATTAAATAGTTGGAGCAGTATATACGAGTTTTGAGCATCACTGTGCCATTGCTGCCAACTCTCCGACGAAAAAGGTCCAAAACTGGGAGGGAACAGTACGCTTATGGTAGGAAGTAAAGCACTCTTCTCTCCCACCTCATCATGCTACCTTTTGATGACTATGTAAATGCTTCAAGAAGCCTGAACATCCACCTATCCAGCATCCCTATACCAAGAACAAGCGATGGACAAAATAAGAACCTAGCTAGCTAAGTCGTACCTTCACTTGCAGTTAAAATACATCTGATAACTAGATTTCGTATTCACAGAAATAGATGAGTTTGAGGAAATTCAGGCTGAATAGTATATGATTAATTGCACGGAAATCACTTTTTATAATGATTCATCCATAAAAAACGTAAAGACACTAAATAGGCACAATTTGGTCATCAATTGACTCCATCAAGAGTTCATGAAACAATCAAAACAAGATTTTGAACTTCCAGATAAAACAATAGCTTCGAATGTAGCAATAATGACTTAAAATGTTTAGCACAAATAGAAAACCATGTGTCCCGTGCAAATAGCATAAGTTAAGACAGTTGGGTTGGTGAAAGAAAGAACGCTTCTTTATGTGTAACACAGGCAACAATGCCTTCTTGAGGGCATCAGTAATGCCCAGTAGAAGTTCAGGTCTGCATACTTGAGGCAAGTAAAAAGTATTTTGATAAAGCAGTGGATTACTAAGCCATAGTAGAAGAAAAACCAACAAGTTGTGCTGTTTCTAATAGCTACATTTTTTATTAACTGGCAGCTACATACAAGCCAAACTAAAGAATTAGATGAAGTACTTTTCAGGCAAAAACATACTCCACAGTAAACTAAACAATCAACAACTCAGGCACCAGACAAGTGTTATATACATGACCTGTTACAGCAAAAGTACCACCAAGCACAGCACATAGGCGGGTAATGAAATGCAAGAAGCTGCGTCGCTCTTCTTTGATTGTTACAGTGATTGGAGATAGATCATACAAGAAGTAAACAGCTGAAACACGGGAAGACGAAAAGGTCAACAAAAGGAAACAAAAAAATTGGCCAGCATCGATCAACTAATTATAAAGGTAAGCAGCAAACCTGGCCAAGATCTATCTCCTTCATGCATTTGGACAAAGTACTCAGTAACAGAAAACTGATTTGTTGGCAAGACTTCTTTTGAAAGATATCTGTACTCCGTGGGAACAATCTACAGTCATAAATATTTAAACTAGATGTCATGTATATAGCTTTTGCTTTTCATAAAGCAAGTCCAACACAATTGTGATAATAACCAGGTAATGCTATACACAACAACCTAATGATTAGAAAATAAGTTTCAAAGAGAAAGTTGTCTCAAGAAGATGTACAACGTTGGCCAATATCTAAAAGGAAGTCAATGTTCAGGTACGTTACTTTTAAAGTGTGCTCCAATTGAATAAGCTACAATATCTAATGCCACCGCATGTTAAAATAGACAAAGATAGGCCTCAATAAGCTTGGAATTGATATATATATATATATATATATATCATCTGAATAAGTAGTCTCATCTCAAGACAACTTAGCAAGAGCCATTAGATTACTTCACCAGCTTTAATCCTCTCTTCCTCTCTTCCTCTCTCCCTCCCTCCCTCTCTCCCTCTCTTCCTCTCTCTCTCCTCTCTCCCTCCCTCCCTCTCTCTCCCTCCCTCTCTCTCCCTCCCTCCCCCCTCTCCCTCTCTCCCTCCCCTCCCTCCCTCTCTCCCTCCCCTCTCTCCCTCTCTCTCCCTCCCCTCTCTCCCTCCCCTCTCTCCCTCTCTCCCTCCCCTCTCTCCCTCTCTCTCCCTCCCCCTCTCCCTCTCTCCCTCTCTCTCCCCTCTCCTCTCTCCCTCTCTCCCTCTCTCCCTCCCTCTCTCCCTCCCTCTCCCTCTCTCCTCCCCTCTCTCCCTCTCTGTCATTCGAATAAGAAATCCCATCTCAGGACAAGTTAGCAAGAGCCATAAGATTATTTCACCAGCTTTAATGCATGGCCTTCCCTCTCTCCCTCTCTCTCATTCGAATAAGAAATCCCATCTCAGGACAAGTTAGCAAGAGCCATAAGATTATTCCACCAGCTTTAATGCATGGCCTTGGCTATAAATTCATATTAGACTGACTAAGAACCTTAGTTATCTTTCAAGACATGAAAAGCTGGTATCTCCATCAACATTTAATAGGACAAAACAGAAAACTCATGGGTCAGTAAGCACTAAGCACCCAAGTCAATTGATCACAAAATCCATATCGTATACAGGATGGCAACCAGCCTCTCCCATCTTCATCTGCCTCGACGATAAACAACTGGATCTAAAAATTTGACAATCACCTTAATGGAATGGAAAAGTAAATGCAACAAATGCAGAGGTAGGATCAATCACTGGCTAAAAGGTTTTTTGCTCAACAATCCCCACCCAACACAAAACCAGCAATGCTCATTGCCATTGAACAGCAAATTTTCTTTGACAACATTGTCAAAAAGGACATAAAAATTGTGTCAAATTGAGGTCTGAGTATGGGTTTCATTTTTAAGCTTCAGTGCAGAATAACAGGTAAATTCTTTTCCTTTTTCTTTTTCTTCCACACCACCAAGCCAAATTGGAATTAGGAGATGGATCCTAAACTGCAGTTCCATTTGATCGTAAACAACATCAATGCTTAAATCTTGAAAGTTTATATCCTTCCAGACAACCTCTATCCATGTTCTGTAAATCTTCCTTTCGCCCTCTTTTGTATATCCAAGAACTGCAAGCCAAGTTTCTTCATGACCGCACTTTGGTGATAACATTGCACTTGCTCAACCATCTTTAACCAATGTGATCCCATGCAAGCATACTAATCATATACAAATTGATTTGCTCCTGAATGATAAAAAAATACAATTCCAGGTCAGAAATAATTCACCTTGATGTAATACTTGAATGTTCCACTTGCATCATGTAGGATCCTTGTTGTTCCATCTAGAGGGTTATGGATACCAGGATATTTTGGACCAAAGGACAAATCATGAATGATGTGGCTCACATTCACATTTGTCGTACCTTCAAACATCTTCACAAAGCAGCAAAGAACTCAATAAAAGAAAACAAGCATCAACACAAAGAAAATAACCTTAATTACAATTATATCAATAACTACCTTATATTAACATATAGATTCACATGCTTACCCTTTAAAAAAAAAGCCAACATAATTATGTAATCAACATCCTCACAAAAAAATGCATCAATATATCATATTTTTGCCACTGACCTGTTGTGCCGCAAAAATATTTAAACCATGCACAGAAATATGAAAATTTCCAGCAACTCTTTGAACGTCTAGGACACCAAAAACCTGAATAAGCAAATAATCATTAGGACAGGGCATAAACTAATAAGCAGAGCATACCAATAGAACATGTAAACAATTAAATCTATTTGATTTTTTATCCCACAGTGAATTTAAGTTCAAAAAAGTCGTAGCATTTCCACCCTCAATATGAGAAACCTTTGCACAAGTATCAAGTACTTAAAACCTTCAAAATAGTCTTCGTCCCAAAAATCTTGCAAGACATGAACCATGTATAAGTCAGAACAAAAATGGCATTGCAGATCTAATTATATATAAAGCCATATTTGACTCGTATACCGATGCTGACTTTCACTTAATGAGATCTTAACCCCATGTAGTACTACTTTGGCCAGCCATAACTATGGGATGCTGAATAGCAGAAAGGGTTAGAACTAAGAAGGATGAACGTACATATGTAGATGATGTCTTTACATACCCGGCAACCTTCACCATTTGACAATGCTTGTTTTACTTCTTTAATTTTCTTATCTGCATCTTCCGCAAAACCATGAGAATGATTCTTCTGAATAGAGACTACATGATTGTCCTTTTCATGAGCTGATGTTCATAATAAATCAAAATCTAAAAAATTAATAGACATAAAATCTTACACAAACTGTCTAACATAAATTTAGGTCCTAAAGATAGCAGTATGGTAAGGAGCACAAGTCCAATAACTGGTTTGATTTTCAGTATAAAACAACCAAAGCTATATTTTCTTGGAGAAAAACACTACCAATCTTGTATTGCCAATTCCAAAGACCATAAACAGGGAAGCTAAAAACTAGGAAGAAGTCTCCAGTCATACTTTAGGAACTTTCGCAATTTCTTTCAACAGCGAGGACCTGGGATCCCCACACCCCCAAGACATGTAAAATCTCTTTGTTTTTAGCTTCCACCATCAATTCCATAGTCCTTATTTGGTCTACACTCTACACCATTGTTTCAGTCGCATCCAGAAAATTCTTGCTGAATACAAAATGTTCTAAAAATTTTTTTAACAAATGAATTAACATCATTGGCAGATTAATCACATGTAAAATCAAAATGAGTCTTTAACACCTCTTACAAAGATCACAATACTTCATCCACTGTTCTACCCTACAATATCATAATATGAGTGTGACATTATTGTAGTGTAGTAGTTTGCACTACTTTCAAATAGACATGATGTATTATATCAGTTCCTTTTCTAAAAGAAATTAAAGCACCATGAAAGACTAGATGGCATGGCATTCTTCTCAATCTTTAAATGCATTTCGTGATTTTTTTGACAGTAAAATTGTTAATCATGAAGCAATCTGCAATAGCACAATCTGGTTTGCACGCCATAAAACAATCCTATTATTCATGGATGGCAGTGTACATACAGTCTTCCAGCAAAGAAAGTTAAGCAGAAAGTCATGGATTATCATCAAGTGTAAGCAACAGTTGTACACTAATCAGACCAAAATCATCAAACATGCTCAAGATTACAACATGAAGTTGATAATATTGTTGTGCTTGCATCAAACATGTAAACTGCACTGACAAACTCCACATAGCTGATAAAACTTTAAAGGAACAAATCCAAAATTAATAAGAGGAAGATTATTATTTTTTTATTCTAAATATAAAGACGGTAGAGGGAAAAAATTGCACCATGGTCGTGGGTATGCTCTTTTTCAACAAGGTCAGACAAATATTCAGTCCCAATAATGTAACCATCTCGATTCAGACGAAGCTGCAAATTATTCAACGGAAACATCATAATTGAATATTATTGACACAATCATTGTAAATAAAATGTTGAATTGTTTTGTGAACCTACAAGAATAGATGCGTAAAATCTAGAGAACAAAACATCAAACATCTTTATTACAAAATTCAGAGGGGTGTAACTAATTGTGATGGAGATTTGGAGAAATAGAAAACAGAAGGAAAAACTCTCATCCCCAATCAACAAATCAGGTTTTGGAGATTATTATATGGATGTTTGTAAATAGTGCCACATGACATAGTCATTATCTTAAGACACTGAGCCCCTGAAAATTAAAAAATTTGTAATTCAAGTCATACAATTATGTTCAAACATGATTTTTCCCACAAAGTAAATGGATCATTTCCTAGCTGCTAATGAAATAATAATTCAAAATTCAAAATGAGAGTTTAAATACATGGCTACCAACAAAAAAATGGCACAGGCTACTCACCTTCCATATGTTTGTATCCAAGTCTACCTCATGTTTACCAGACATATCAATGGCATCCACGCTAAGCACTAGAAGACAAAAAGCAAGTTGTAACAAAAAAAAGTATAAATCCTTTGGCATTGTTCAAATAAATGATAATTCTTGTAAAGAGTTAACAATGTCTTGTGTTTAGTGATATCTTTTGTCTAGTCTAGTAGATTGTCAATGAGTCTAAAGTATTTTAGAAGTTTTAGTAAAAAAATTGTGAAATCATTGCGTTGTTGAGCTGATTCTTGGTTTTTAATGAATAATATTATGGATGTTATTTGTAGGTAAGGGATTTCAAAGCAAAAAGATAAAAAATTGGAAGGATGAAGACCAAGTAAAGTTGATTCCAGACATGCACATAAACATACGTTGCACATGGAGATACATGCACTTGCATATACATGCATATGAAAATGCATATATGTGGGCATGCATGGACTTATATAAGGGAAGAGCAGATGTTCAATTTCTTGTTTATCAATTCCTGTAACTTCTTCACCAAGCTTCCAACCTCTATATATGCCTCAACTCCTTAATGCAAAGAAGAAGGGCAACACTAAAGAAACTTTTGGATGTCTTTCGACGACTTAGATACTTCATTTAAGCATGCAAGCAGCGAAAATAAGTAGATTGGAAGTGAGGTTGACTTCTCCTAAGAGTGTCTCTTTATCCTCTCTTCTACTTTTTATTCTTGTAATGACTTTTATCTTAGCAATGATATCTAGATGTTAGATATATCTTTAACTGGGTATTTCATTGTCTAGGATTCTAATGTATCGTAGGTTAACGATATTTTATCTCACTTTACTTTATTTCATCGACGGATTATTTATTCTATTTTATGCTGACTGCTAGCAATAATTTGGCTATCTATTGTATTATTCTGAAGATTTTATATTGTCTAGATATATAAAGCTTAAATTTCTCATAAATAGATTCTTTATTTACATCTTGATAGATTGAGATTCATGGGTAAGGAAACATATACGTATTCATCTTAGAGATATATAAGTTGGATTAGAATTCGTAATAATTGCAACAGTCAATTATCAATTACTCATGTCAATAATTGAAAGTAAAGAATCATGTAATGAAAAAATACGAAGCCAATAATTATAGTTTGAATCCCATGTCTTAATCGCTTAAGTTAATCCACATCCTATTTAGTTAATTTTTACTTGGGTAGCTTAAAGCAGATATGATAATTGATTGTTTTATCTCTTAGAATTAATTAAATTAATCTTGATAATTTGCGATTTTAACCATACACTCTCCGTGGACACAATACGTCCTTATCATTATTTTACTTGAACAACGGAATACTTGTGATACAGATGAATCTAAAAAAGTGATTATAAACGGCAACTCCATAGGTAGTTGATCCTTACCATCACAAGGCAGAGAAGGAAATGTCACATTAACATGAATTGGAAGAGTTTCACCTCTCTTCAAATCCACGGACATCTGTATTAAAGAATATCAGAAATTAGCAAAGCCTATTTATCGGTTAGCACTACAAGAGCTAGTAGTGAAACGTGAATGTCCAATGTCATCATTAATGAAATAGCATCAGCTATTGTTTATTATGTGTTCCTCATCTGCAATGCTTATTAACCAGACAAATGTAGGCCAGAGGAAGTAAATTCGTACCTGGTGCACAGTGTAAGTTGTCAAGTAATACTTCAACTCGTGCACAAACAAAGTGGCCATTATCGCTAGACCAATAATAGACACTGCACATGAACAAAATTGAAAAAATAACAGCTATTTTTCACCCCCAAATCACAAAAAATTATCTTACACATCCAAACAAAAATTGAGCTCAATCACTTAACAATGTCCACAACTGATTCCCAATATCTAAACTTAGTTGAAGAAAAAGAAAGTTACCAACTGCCCCTGATTTAGTTTTCTGCAGCAAATGTTCCTCAGCACGGGGAAACGCATCAAGATTCCTCAAAGCTTGAAACTTGACCCCCATTTTTCTTAACACCCTCAAAATCCCCTCACATGCTCCTAACAACTGCCAAAAATTAAGCAACAAAATTCACCCCAACTCTTTTTTGTTTTTCTCCAAAACAAACATCAAGCAGCAAATAGGTATCACAGATGAACTCATCTAGATTCAGGTATGTGTAACCAATCAACCTCTTGATTGGGAGGGAAGGGAAAGGAAGAAGGGATACCTCAATCGGAAAGAAGGTGGGCCGGCGGCCTCGGCTCTCGCGTGGGAAAGTGGAAGAAAGTTGGTAAGGAAAATTTGATTTTCTATTCTCCGCAAATTTTCCCGTCTTTTAATATAAGCCGAAGCTACCCAACGTCAACAGTGGATTTTTGAGATTTTTTAATATCATTCTTCAACCATTGAAGTTTTATAAGCCTTGTTAATTCTGGCCCATCATAGTTTTATAAGCCTTTTGATAATTACTTAATTTATAATTATAATAATTATTTATTTTTAAGAAAATGTTGGACAATAATTCAACATAAATTAACAATTAAAAACTTTAATTAACTTTAGTATATTTATAATTATAATATTAAATTTAATTTCATTACTTAATAATATATACTTAATTTAAATTTTAACAGATTATATATATATATTGTTATTTATTATTAAAAAAATTTAGAGTATAATTCTATTTGAATTAAAAATCTTTAAAAAATAAATTCTATTTAGTTATTGAAATCTTTTACTTATAAAAATTAAATTTACTTTTAATATTTGTATTCAACATATATTTTTCTTAAAACTTAATAACTATTCATTATTCTTATTTAAAAATAATATAGTAATAATTTTGAAATTAACTTTGCATACTTGAGAACAATTGAATCAGAAAGTGAATGAAAACGGCAAGTTGTGTACACTTATATAAATTGTACAACCCGTGACACAAGTCAGGGTTTTATATTCGTGAACCGGTCGGTTTAGCTGTTGGTTCAAGTCGAGTCAACTTTAGAACACATGAGTTGAGTTGAGGCCCGCTGTGTGCTTGGGCCATGAGGGCTATGTGTACCCAAGTATATAATGATAACGTGAGTAACATAGTAAGAATAATGAGTTAACAGAATATACAATAGTATGCCAGTTTTTTTCAGTGGAATGTAGAATTGGTTTTTGGTAGTTTACCATGTTAGACCGCATTAGTTAGTATTTTGGATAGGTTGGAGAGATGGGACATGTCATTAGATGATTATTAGGTGTATTTTATTTTATTATTTGTTGGGATTTATTTTATGATTATTGACTCGAGTCAGGAGTGAGTCATATGCAACTGTGGAGTCACCGTTACTGCCATCGTCAGCGCTGACATTGGGTATATATCGCTATCGATATGATTTAGATTGTTTCATTTCGTGATTATGAATGTTATTATATGATTAATTGATGAAAACTTGTGTGTTGCTGAGAATTAGGAAAACGTGAAGATTTGTTTAATTTAGTTCCAAATGGTATAAGTTGATTATGGTATTAATTGTGATGATTATTGTAACACCCCAATTTCGGTTCACCTGAGAACCGAATAAAAAATGTTACAATTGAGTTGAGTCATATTTAAAGTTGTTGGTTGGTAAGACTCGATTGATAAAATAGATCAAAACATCCTGCTTGGTGGAAGACATTAGTAAGTACGGGTCAAAACACATCAAATATAAATGAAAGTAAAAAAATAAATAATTGTATTGAGCTGAAGTCTATGTAACATTTATCTATCTTCCTACCAAAGTCGACTCAAGATTTGCAAGACTTACATATATTATATGAAAAATGCCAGTAACGAGTGTTACTGGTTCGAAAAATAACTAATACAAACTAACAAATAGGTATTCCATTACCCACAAAAACTTATAAAACTTCAGAATTGCCTCACACTTGGTGGTAAACAAATATACTTAAACAAGTGCCAGCTCACATGCACGGCTAATATTCATATTCATACACACAACGCTTACGCCTTCACATCCTCCATATTACACTTGCCACGGTACTCGAGTGGCAAAAAGAATGGTTAAGTTAGTGCCACAAATTTTGGAAATGTGATGCGTTACACAGTGCCCTTATACACCGCACTACCTCAGGGTTTGAAGGAGTACTATTGCGGTCCATACATATCTCCATATCGCTCACTCTCTTATTCGTAAAATCCGTAAAAATATGCGTACTTATATAATAGGTTTAGGGAAGAGGCTTGTATCATATATTTATGGAGTTTTAGTTCGAAAACCAATAAGGGATCTCATCCTTGTAGTTTTATTAAACATGTGTAGAAAACACGGCTAAATAACCTGACATTGAAGGGATTAGATAAAACACTTCCGATGTTGTCTTATGTCTAAAACATGATTAAACTCTACATGTATGGACTCAACCAAATAGGGAGAGTCCTACGAATCTATGGTCCAAGCTCCAAGCACATCGACACTTCTATGATGAGCTCGGACTTTGTAACTTCATCGAAACCCGCTCTCTAAGTAAAATACTGATGTCTCTATATAATGCTTTCATGGTGTGTGCACATATCATCAATACATCATAATAAAGGAAACAATGGTAACAAACCTATAACTAAATATGTAGCATGCAAATCGAGACATAATAATAATAAATAAATAAATAAATAAGGAATGCACTCATAGATATTTAGATAAATAATAAATACATGAACATAAATAATACTCTAATCATTAAACAATAATATAATTATACTATATAAATACACGAATAAACGCGAATAAATATCATATATACTCATGTTAGTAAGCATATAAATAAATAAATAAATAATATAATATAATATAATATAATAAATAAATAAGTAAATAGTTAATATTTATTAATCATGAATAATAATAATATCATAGTTATACAATATAAGAATATATAATTAAATACAAATACATAATAACATACACGTAACGAATAAATAAATAAATAAATAAATAAATACAGTCTAGTAAATAGAATAAACTAATATTTATAAGTAAATATAATATTAATATTAACAAATAACCATATAAACATTCATCATATACGATAAACATATAAATAAAATAAATAAACAATAGTACATAAATAAATAAATACATAAATAAGTAAATAGATAAATATATAAAAATGCTCATAACATTAAAATATGCTAAATAATGTGAATATGCATTTAAACTAATGTAAAGGTTCACGAATTATCGAAAACAATCGAGAAACGGTAAAAAAATGGGCTAAAAATGAGTTTAACTGAACTGAACCGAGCTGAAACAAACCGAACCAAGCAAAACCAACTTGGTCTGGGTTAATTAGAAATTGGGTTGCGTTGAGTGGGCGAACGTGAACTGAATTGATGGGCACAAACACAGGCTTGGACTGGCGGGCTAGCAGATCCGAACATAGCCAGGTAGATGCAAACACGGGCAGTCAGACGTCGGACACTACATGGGCAAACGGGGCAGACGAGGGGGGAGGTGGCACCTGTTGTCAAAAAACGGTGATGGCAGTGAGGATGGGGTCAGTGCCGATTGGGATTGACAGGGAGCATCATGGCGGAGGTGCTTGGGGTGACGATCGACGGAGTCTAGCACTGGCTGGCTAGAAAACTTCTGGGAAGTGGAGGTATCGCTACCGGGTGTGGTGACATAGCTGGCAGCTATCGTGACCATGGTGGTGGTCGTGGGTTGTCTCAAAATAGAGATCTCGGCAAGATGAAGCTATGTGGGTGGTCGGATAGGCTGAAGGTGGCTCGTCGGTGACAAAAAATGGCCCGAACGGTGATGGTGGCTATGGCGGAAAATCGTCTTTAAAAACTTTGTTGACGGCAATGGAAATTCGCTAATATAAAATCCCTAAGATGCATGTAAATGAAATACCCTGAAAATTCCAAATGGATACTAAACGTTGCAACGACTTAGAATTAGGTATAAAACCTTGGCTAACTCATAAAAATCATATGTATACCTCGCTTATACACTAATAACTCACACTCTGTTGTAGCCTAACTTAAGCTATCATTTACATGTCGGGCATACTCTGCCACCATACTATGCTCATATGGCCATCTAGACCCCGTACTCATATTTTGAAAATTGCTCTGCCTCAAGCTCCCTCGAATTGCCTCGAGATTGGTCTGAACCGGGAAAACTACAAGTGGGTAAAACCCTTACCCAAAGTTGAGGTTTTATAATTATGTTATAAACTTAAATTCTATCCATGTCGACATTAGGTATATGTTAGTGCCGATTGATTTGATTTTAGTTCATGATCGTGGATAGCATAACATGATTAAATTATGATAATTAATATGTATCACATCGAATTAGAGAAAATACGAAGTTAGGAATTAATTTTTACAAACAGTGTAATTTGATTGATTGTTGGCTGAGATGATTAAATATGACTTGTTTGCATGGAAATGTTGTAAGGGATATCATTGTGAAATTTATATAGGCAATTGGAGATTAAATTGTGCTAAGGTGTTGTTGGTCATAATTGATGACGAACGTTATAATTAAAGTATAATTAGAAACCTTAAATTTATTTTATTAGGGTAATATGTGAATTAGTGATTAATAGGAATATTGAGTTGAACACAGCAAGTTACATATAGTGTTAGATAATGGATGGAACATGGATTATGTTATCACGAATCAAAATGATGATATAATGAATTCATGATCTAGATCAATGTTTCCTGGTAAGTTAATAAATTGTAATTGGAATGGATGATTGATTTGTGTTAGTATAGGTGTTGTTGTTTCGTTATATAGGTGTATATGATTATGTTGACGATGTGTGTAATGTGATTGAACTAATTAGGACATGATTAGGATTATAATTACATGCATTTATATCATATATACATCACATAGCTAGAGTGAGCGTTAGTATTTACTTTTGATGTGTATGTACAGAGTAGGAGCCCGCCGCCTAAGTGTGTGACTTCACTTGGAGCTTCTACCAGATCCATTTAGGACTCGTTCTCTACTTTTTGTTCTGCTTTATTATGATTTATGTTATTGATTGCAGGATGGCTAAGTGGTGTTTTATTGGATCTCATTTAACTCAGGTCATTTAGCTGATAATTTTTCAGATTAAGAACACTCGAGGATGAAATCCCTCAAATTGACTTCGGGTCTATTATATAAATCCCTTCCCAGGCCTATACATAATTTTATCGAATTTTCAATGAGACAAGAGATAGTGAAACCAACTCATATGTACCATGAGTGGGTGCACGTGCTCATCATATCGTGCTTTGGATTAGTGAGATGGTTGTTTCATTCTCAAGAGATCCTATCAACTCTGCGTTTTGAGTTCCTCACAACCGAAGAAATGTGGTGGTTTATGGGTATTTTTTAGTATAGTGCATATTTAGACTTATAGTTCAAAGGGTACTAAAAGTGGCTGAATGAAAGTACTGGGCCTTCATGCTCAAGACCATGAGATATATGGACAAAAAGAGAGGGCTTAGGATATACTGTTAGTCTCAAAGGATCAAAAAAAGAGAGAAAATGCCAAGAGAGGGATCAATAAACCAGTCAACTCAAGATGCTATCGGGTTTATAGCTTGGTGGCTCCTTAATAGATGCCCTACAAACAGTTCAACAGAAGATATAAAAATGTTTTTCTTCAAAATGAGAGTTAGCTCTCATTTTTTAGCTTGGTATAGTTATTTTTGAACTAGCAACACTTGTTATTGACGTGTTTTTATTATATATGTAGGTGATGATCAGGAGATGGTATGTCAGCCTGCATGGAGTAGTGACGTCTCGTGCACACACACACATTGATGTTAGAATGCTTTGTTGTTTTTACTGATGATATAATGTTATGATGAAAATGTAGTGATAATAAGATTTTGTTAATGAAATGCAAATCATGATGATGTGATGTGACATATGTTTTAGTAAATATGTTTAAATGTTGAATATATTCAACAGGTGGGTCAAGACATAGCTTAGGAATTTAAATGTAAATGAGAATGAACAGATGGGCCAAGGCCTAATTTCAGAATGTTAGTTATGCATACAGGAAATTGTTGTGTGTACCAAATAATTTTAATGTTGTATTATATATACATTGTTTGATAGAGTGGCCCCTTATAGTACTTTTAGGGAATGTCCATTTTATTTTAAAAATTTTATCGATTTTATTGTGATTATTTTTTAGTGTTAATTGTTTGTCATGTTATTTATGTAGTACCCTGTTAGGGTTCCTTGCATCTTATGCAGGCATAATGATATTTATCTTCGATTTTAAAATGTTGAGAACCATTCACGTTAGGTGCGGGTTAGCTGACTTAATCGGGTGACCCGTAACATTCCAATTTGGTTTGCGAGTGAGCCATATTTAGGGTGTTACATATATCTAATTTTTTATTAATATAAGGGAAATTCAATTCCGCTTGAGATTAAAAGTAGTAAGAGAATCAACCAATAAAAATATAAGAAAAATCTAAAATATACAATAAAATACCTCTTACAAAAGGTCATGGGTTTGAATCTCGTTAACCTCCATTTTTAAAAAAAATAAAAATATTTCATATAGAGGGTTACAAGTTCGAATTTTGCTAACCTTAATTTTTTTTAAAAAAAACCTTGCACAATTGGAAGTCTTGGGTTTAAACGAGGTTAGTTTCAACTTCTAAATTTTTACTAATAAAAGTCCATCTAATTGTCTTGATAAAATATAATAAAAAAATTAAATATTTATAATTATCTTTTCATTCAAATAGATGTATCATTAAAGTCAATGTCACTCTATATTTAAGATATTAAATTATTATGGTTTATTTCATTATTTAATGAGGGTTTATGTATAAAATTAAAATTTATCAGATAAGTCACACATGGCATGAGGTTTTACATAGTTTATATATAATAATTATTGTCTTCTAAAAATATATATTATTGTGGTGGTTTAACATAGGGGCAATTGGTCCGTTCAGTTGAACCGACTGAACCAAACCATCGAACTAGAGTTTGGTGGTTTGGTTCAGGAACCGAACTGAACCCGTACTCCCCTCCAAATGAATAGAAACTGGCCGAAAAACTTTAGTCGGCTCAGTTGGTTCTAAAAAAGCTGAAATTATGATAAATATATTAAAATTAATTATAGTCTTTATAATAAATAAAATATAAACATGATTTAACCATCATAATCATATTAAAAAATATTATATATATATATATTATATTAAACATCTCAAATAAATTATAAATAAATTAAAATAAACTAATGTAACCCACATAAATTTGAATATTAAAGGTTTTTTTTAAAAAAATGGTTTTCCGCTCAATTTTAATTTAGTTTAATTTCAAATTGAATTTCATTATCCTGGGTTCGGGTACCCAATGTTAAAACCGATCTGATCCAATTTGCTTTTAAAACCAAATCAAACTGACAATTTTGTTTTAGTTCGATCAGTTACTTCAGTTCAAACTCAAATAAGCTCACCGTAGGGTTGACCGCTGAAGTATGCTCACCCGAGGGTTGATTGCTAGGCTATGATAGATGTGAGTACTTACCAATAATGTACGTTGGGTAGGTTTCTTTGTGAGTTGCTTTTTGTTACTATTAAGCTTACCATTACCTTTTTGTACGTATATTCATCAAAGAAATGAAATTACTTTGGGTTAGTTAATACAGTATTTACTTTATCTCTCTCCATGTTCAACGGTGTCTCTTTTCTTGTAACAAGTCTATATACTCTTATAATAAATGGGAACCAAACAATGGAAAATAAAAATTCAATCAATCAAAATACTACAAAAATAAAATAAGAAAGACAAATTATTATAGTGTATTACCTCCTTGTTTAATTAAGAACTTTCTTTTAAATTAAAATTTATTAGATTTTGTTATTAACTAATTTTAAAAGGAATGATCGAATTATATTGGATTTCACATGGGTTTGGACACTTACCGTGACAATCAGCCCAGAATAAAATTCAATACTAGATTGTCCATTATATAACAAATGCAAGCGACGAGCGTCATTATCGTCGTCCCAAACTATTTATCTTAAATTTTATAGAGCATTGTTCTTTAAATGTAACTATAGCTTCTATTTACTTTAGATGTTACCATTAATACTACCTTTCTTCATTGTTTATGATCTTAATTTAGGCTATGCATTTGCAACAAACTTGCCTAGCAATCACCTGATTGGTCCGTATCTCTAGAATTATCTATTTTAACATATAATTTTATAATTTTACCCCTTCATTGCTCTACTAATCTATTTTAACATATAATTTTATAATTTTACCCCTTCATTGCTCTACTAATTGTAGAGATTTGGACCAATCATGTAACTACTACAACAGGTTTGAAATTCATAGCCCTTAATATATAGCGGCAAATTCCATGTGTATGGTTCAATGATAAACCCCTAATACACAATTTTACATTAAATAATAAACATTTTATATAGGAAGGGTTCAAGAGTTATTGAAATACTTCTCATGAACTAGAACATTTTACATAATACATAAGCCCTTATATGCCCTTATACTTGAATTATTTATAGAGACATATTTACATTTATATAAAATAATAAATTAGACTTACTTTTCAACGATAATAATTTTCACCCTTTGAACTCTTCTTTTGAAGTGCAGACACCGACAGAGTCGAAAATAGTGGGGATAAGAAGGGAATGGTGAACCAGTGAAAAGAAGGGGAGAGCGAAGGTGAGATGCAAATAATTGATTACAAAAGAAAATGATAAGAGAAAAAGAAAATTACGTGAACATGAGTTTCATTCTTCTCTCCTAGAAGGATAGTATTATCGTCTTTTTATATTTACTACATCTATGGAAAAAGATTATACAACCACCATATAAAAAAATTGTACCATATATTTGGGGAATTGCCCACCCTAGCTTAATTCTTGGCATGATCTAATAATGTATTTTTTATTTAAGTGGATGAATTATATTCTAGATGGATAATTTTTTCGCCAAAAATTTCTTTTCAGAAGAGTTGAAATTTAACGTTTTCAAAACTGCAAAAATAAATATTTTTAAAAAAAATAGTGCTGGCATATATATTGTAGTGTCTTATTGGCTGCAAAAACCTACTGTCTTGGCATAATGCTAGGTTATTTTAGCTCTATTTATATATATATATATATATATATATATATAATATTACAAAGTTAATTAAACGATTATACTATAATATTGGAATAATTTGGAGATATATACATGACCATAATATTTATCTCTATATATACACATTCAATTAATTTGTAGAAAAAAATAGTTAATTGAATTTACATCACAGCAAGAATTTCTTTACATTAAATAGAAGAAAGAAAAAAAAACAAGACAGGCCCAAAATACTTTTGATCACAATATTAAGTAAGAGAGAACTCATTCATCTTTCTAACCAACTCTTTCGTTTCTGGGTCTTCAACTTCTAGCTCACCGGCCTCCAGTTCTTCCCCACATGGCTCATGAGTAATGAGCTTACAACATGCTTCACCGTTGCATTCTAACTCCGGCGAGTCTGAAATCTGATCGAAGTCCGGAAATGGACAATCATTGACCATCATCTGATGTAGTCTGCATGAGATCTCTTCAAAGCTCGGCCTCTCGTATGTATCACCGGCCCAACACTGCTCCATCAACTTCTTCCACTTTTGGGTCGACCCACTCCGGCACCTTTGGCCGGATATTGGCTATCATAACATTGTTCTCTATCCACTGTCTCGGTATCTTCCAATCATACATCCCGTCCGACGCCATGAGAAGCTCCCACATGAAAATGGCAAAAGAATACACGTTCACGTTCTCAGAAACCTAAACGCATAAAAGATAAAATATTTTATTTTGCATGCATTTTATTCAACAACCTAATTTAGAGTGTAAGAACATAATATGATAATATGAAAGATTGGTGTAAAATATATAATCAGGATTTTATCATCACCTTAAAGTACTATTTACATTTACATGGTTAAATTTTGACGAAAATATCAACATATATCAAATTAATACTTTTATATCATTCTAGCTATCATGTAGGTTAATCTCCTGTTGAAACCATTGAATGTTTCAATATTACAGGTTTTGCTTTTCTAAGTAAATGAGTTTTTAAACTAAGATAAGTAAGCCAGTTTTATATTTCCCATAGCCTAATTAGGTTGCTTATTATCTTACAGTTAGGACATGGCAAAACTTTATTATATTATATTATATGTATTAATATATAAAGTAAAACTTTAAGCCCATGTGTATTATATGTAGACCATAAAACCCACCTTCAGGTTAAGGTTTTACCCGCTTATAGTTTGTCCGGTTCATGCCAGTTCTTGAATCGGTTCGAGCGAGTTCGAACCAAACAAATTTTCAAACCATGAGTATGAGGCCTAGAAGGTCATATGAGCATGTTATAGTAGCTGCCTGACTTACAGAGCATGAGCTATCAGTATATACGCTAGGTATACATACGATTTATATGAGTTAGCCATGGTTTTAAACCTAGATTTAGGCTATTGTAGCATTTAGTATCCGTTTGGGATTTTCAGGGTATATCATTTACATGCATCATATAGATTTTAGATCATCAGATTGTACCTCTATAGGCCTAGCTTGATTGAGTCACAGATTTTCACCTTATTGAGTTCGGGGTTCAAGGCTCATTTAGTCTTTTTGCCTCAATTCTAGCCTATAGAGTTACTTTAAGTAATAAAGTCCGTTTTAACTTTAAATGATCTCAATCGAAGCTTTCCATCTATATATTTATTGCATATACCCATAGGTGGGGCCCTATTAGGCCATGAGTTATTGGATGTCCAAATCGTGCCACCTGGCAAGATCTGAGCTGTCCACCTAGCCTAAATTTCACTCATCGATTTTCAGAGGTTTTTCTCCCATTTTTGGAATTATTCACCCTTCGCGCCACAACCACTTTGGCTTGCCGCCGGTGAGTCCCCGACCCTCCTTTAGCCACTAGATCGGTACAAACATGACCACCTTTCAGGGATGGCATTTTTGCAGTCGATTTCCACGGTTGCTGCTGCCCTTTTAGGTTATTTTCCAATGCCGGCAAACTGTTTCCGGCCAGTCCAACCACCCACACATCGTTATCTTGCTGAGATGTCTTTTTGAGACCACCCATGACCACCATTGTGGCCGCGATTGCCACCGGCAACGCCACCATACCCTAGCGATTCCACCCTCATTTCGGCTATTTTTCGGCCAACCATTGGCCAGACTCTGCCGATTGCTACCACCATCATGTTCCTCATCACGTGGGCCGTCAATCCCGACCAGCGGCGACCCCATCCGTGCTACCATTGCCATTTTTGGGCGACGAGCACCAATTGCTCATCGTCCTCCTGTTTGCCTGTGTCGCGTTTGCCTGTTCAGGCCTAAGTCATCCAGTCCGAGCCAGTGTCCGTGTCTATCAGTTCAGACTAGCCCAGCCGACCCAACCCATCAGTTTATTTAACCTAGACAGTCAATGAAACACAAAGGGAGAACAAAGTATGAGAATTGGGAGGAACATGTAAAAGTTTTCATTTGTAAAAATATACTAAATATCACGTGAGGTAGGGGTTTTGTGAATATCTTTTTTAAATATATTGTATATATATATATATATATATATATATAGTAAGACCCCGATTTCCGTTCACTTAAGAACCGAATTAGAAATGTTGTGATCAAGTCAAGTCGTGTTTAAAGTTGTCGGTTGGTAATACTTGATCGATAAAATATATCGAAACAACCTTCTTGGTGTCATGAGAATGGAAGACATCATTAAATACATGTCAAAACACATCAAACATAAATAAAAGTAAGAAAGTAAATAACTGCACTGAGCTCAAGTGCGTGTAGCGTTAATCTGTCCTCCCACCAAAGTCGACTCAAGATTGCAAGACCTATCTATATTATATGAAAAACATCCGTATTGAATGTTACTAGTCCAAAAAATAACTAATACAAACTAGTAAATGAGTATTCCATTACCCACGAAAACTTATGAAACTTCAAAATTGCCTCACACTGAGTGGTAAGCAACATACTTAAGCAAGTGCCGACTTGTATGCACAGCTCATAATCATATTCATACGTACAATGCTTACATCCTCACATCTTCCATATCACCCACCACGGTACTTGAGTGGCAAAAGGAACAATTAAGTTAGTGCCACAAATTCCAAGAATATGCTGCATTACGCAATACCCTCCTACACCGCACTACCTTAGGGTTTCAAGAAGTACTAGTGCGATTCATACATATCTCCATACTGCTCGTGAAATCCGTAAAATGCACATACTCTTATAATAGGTTTATGAAAAAGACTTGTATCATATATTTTTGGAGCTTTAGTTAAAAAACCAATAAGGGATCTCATCCTTATAGTTTTATTAAACATGTGTAAAAAAAATACAACTAAATGACCCGACATCGGAGGGGTGCAATAAAACGCGGCTAATGTCATCCTACGTATAGAACACTATTAAACTCGACACGCAAGGAGTCAAGCAGAGAGGGAGAGTCTTACAGACTTGTGGTCCAAGCTCCAAGCATATCTACACATCTATGGTGAGCTTGGACTTGAAGCCTACATCAGAACACACTGTTAAGTAAAATACTAATGTCTCTATATAATGCATCTCATGGTGTGTGCTAATATCATCATTACATCCTAATAAAAAAACTATTCTAAATAAATAAACATACCGCTAAACACACAACACGTAAATTAAGACATAATAAAGAAAATAACTAATAACAAATAATAAATAAATAAATACATACAATCATGAATAAATAGATAGATAATAAATACATAAAAACAATTAATACTCTAATCATAAAATAATAATATCATATACTATATACGTAAATGGCAAAACACAAGTAAATATTATATATACTCGTGTTAGTAATTATATAAACAATTAAATAAATAAATACGTAATCATTCTATAAGTAAATAAATAAATAAATTATTTAATTTTAATATATCATGAATAATAATAATATCATAGTCATCATTACAGAATACGTAATTAAATACAATTAAATAATAACATACACACAACGAACAAGTATATATATATATATATATAATTTAGTAACATAAAAGACTAAAATTAATAAGTACATATAATATTAATAATAACAAATAATCATGTAAACATACATCATATATGATAAATATATAAATAAAAACAAATAAATAATAATGAATATATAAATAAATAATAGATAAATAAATAAATAAATAAATAAAAACACTTGTAAAATCAAATTATGTTAAATAATGTGAATATACATATGAAATAATGTAAGAGTTTTCGAATTACCGAAAATGGTCGAAAAATAGCCAAAAACAAGCTAAACCGGACTGAACCAAGCTGAACTAGACTAAACTGAATGGGCTGACCTAACCCAATTTGGGTTAACTAGAAAATGGGCTGTGTTGGCTTGGCTGATGGAGATAGACATGGACATGGGTTGGCAGACTCGGGCATGACCAGGCGGACGTGGCCGTTGGCAGGTGGACGTGTCTAGGGTAGGCAGATGCAGACACGAGCAAGACACGGGTAAGCAGGCCGAACCGGGGGTGGCGGTGCCTGTCGCCGGAATATGGCCACCGCGGCGCGGCGGAGGCTGCCATTGGTTGAGATCGAAAGAGGGGAGGACGGGGAACGTGATGGTGGTGACGGTTGGAGGAGTCCGGCATTGGGCTTGCCGAAAAACAACAAGAAAGGGGGCAGATCGCCGCTGGGTGTGGCGATGTCGCTTGCGGTGATCCCGGCCGCAACGGTGGATGGTGTTAGTCCCAAACCATAGATCTCGGCGAGGGGAAGCTGTTGGGGTGGTTGGCTTCGCTAGAGGACACTCGCCGATGCTGGAAAATGGCCAGAACGGGTGGTGGCGGTGGCAAAAACCGACTGTGAAAACATCGTCACCGGTGGCGACTATGGCGATCGTGGGTACGAACTAATAGCCGACCGTCAAGTGGTCACCGTTGTACCAATCCGGTGGCCGGGGGCAAGGCAGAGATTCTCCAGCAGTGAGTCGAAGTGGTGGCAGCACTAAAGGGTTTAAATTTTGAAATCGTGAAAATCTCTGGAAATATAACATGGTGAATTTAGGGTTGATGTGGACGGCTCATATCTTGCCATGTGGCATGATCTAAATGTTCGACAACTCGTGGTTAGTGGGACTCACCATGGGTATATGCAATATACACATGGACGGAAAGCTCAGATCAAAACCATCTAAAGTTGAAACTGACTCGAGTTCTAAAAGTGACTCTATAGGCGAGAATTGAGGCAAGAAGGGTAAATGGGCCTCAAACCCTGAACTTATTCAAGTGGGCCCATAGGGGCACAATTGAGTGATCCAAAATTCCTATGCTACATGCAAATGAAATACCCAAAAATCTCAAAAGGATGCTAAACACTGAAACGGCTTAGATCTAGGCCTAAAATCCTGGCTAACTCATAAAAATCATATTTATACCTCATGTATATGCTGATAACTTATTATGTACAGTATTATAAAAGAAATTATCATATGCATGTTGGGCATACTTAGCTTCCACAACATGCTTATATGGTCATCTAGGCCCCATACTCATATTCTGAAAATTAGTCTGGCTCGAGCTTGCTCGAACCGACTTGATACTGACCCGAACCGGGTAACCTATAAGCAAGTAAAACCCTAACCCAAAACTACTGTTTTACAACCTCTCCTCCTTATAAAAATTTCTGTCCTCAAAATTTCTCATATAAACTGGGATCAGAGGATTCAACTGAAGATGTCATCTCATTGGCAAACTGGTAGTTCTCCTTTGAAAGCTAGCTGCACAGCCCAAAAGGACCAACATGAAGCTGAAACTCTGAACACTCATGAAGCTAGCTAGCTTGTTAATAATCTGACTAGATGGACTATATGTGATCAAATCATCTGGTAAAAATGCCATACATGTTGGAATCATTTGACTAGGCTGACCATACATGCTTGAATCGTCTCGCTAGACTGACCATGCATGCTCGAGATGTCTGGTTGGGCTGACCATGCATGATTGAGTCATCTTGCTGAACTAGCTCCTAAGGTCACTGCAAACTACGGAGACTGAAATGTAATGACTTTGGCAGGAAAAATCTAAGCTCACCCCTAAGGGTCTACTGGGTAGTGGAGCAAGTACTCTAGAGTACTGAAGGGTACTAGTCTGAACTACATAAGAAAAACTATCTCGATGCGAGGTATGTGGCCTAATGTCTACCCACGTCTCCCTGATCCTCATCAATACGATAGGTCAACTACGTGTACCCTCAAGGCACTCTCCTCCAAGTCCTATGGCTATACTAGAGTGTCATGCTAGTCCTGCAAGCAAAGGGTGGACTCTAGTACCATATTAGAGTGTATGCTAATAAGTAGTATGGTTCACTGTCTCCAGTCTATGCCAAACACTCAGGTGTCCCTACAAGAGGGACAAGACTGCTCAGTAGGTCCAAGCTAACTTAGTCCTAAATCAAATATCTCACTCTGTTCCATAATGAATCAAAGATAGCTGCTATAACTCTACTGTGTTTTATGGCGCTCATAACAATCTATACAACCACTAACTACTGCTGAAGAGGCTCTTTATGATGGAATGAAGGAGAGAACACCTGTACATGTACAACATGTCTCAAGGAATATGAAAGCATACTTTGAATGGAATTGTGGAGTCTGCATCTGGTCGGTGGCACCTGCACTGGTCAATTTTTGCTCATTTGAACCATCTGAAAAACATATAATAGGACTGATATTTCTAGAAGGGTAAGTATAAAATACTCGTCTAAAAGCTCAGCGCTATCTGAGATCTCTGGTCACATGGAAAGAGATTGATCTCTCGCAAAAAACTAGTCACATTGCTCTAGGACTCCAACTATATGTGTCACATCCTCACATAGTCTAATATCAGGTCTACTATATGAGTATAGTAATATGAGAAAATCTTACTAGGTATGTACATCATTCTATCTGTGGTGGTGCGAGTATCTCCATATGAGTCATAAGGGTAATGGAAAAACTCTGTATAAGATATTAGGTGGCTCAAAAATATAGGTAAGTCCATGGACATGCCTCAAAGATCACCATGATTGGACTCTGCCATAGGTGGTCAGTCTATGGAATAGTCAATCAATGACGAGTCTAAGAGATGGCTCTTAAGTGACTTCAGTTTAATCAACTAATAGTGGGCATGCGTTTCTCAATACAGTACTAGTTACGCACTTCTAAATGGATGGGGTTCAAATGACCCAAAGAACCACTATCTCTCCTCGCGTCTACGGAGACTCATAGTGAAGTTTGACATGTTTCTCGTCCGTTCTTCAGTTGTATGTGACTTGCCATCCTGTACCAATTTGTAGCACTAATCTTAACTCACATGACTACTACAACTATGGTAGACTCTCAAGCAAAGTCATAAGTCAAGGTGAGCATACACTAATGTCCCTCTATCCGGTCAATGTGGTCTGATTTGACTGAATTCCTTGTTTGCATCGCTCCCAAGATGGGGTGTAGTTGCCTCCTTCATATTGGTCTGTCATTGGCTACTTACACTGTAAGTCCTAAACAGTACCATGAAGGTACATCCTATACACGCGGCAAATGCTAAATCTTATGTTTCAAGGTAAGGACATAATCGTGCTGGCAAAGCATAGGGAAAACACTCTCTCCCTAATGGACGCTCCCTCACTAAACTTATCAACTATGCCAAAATTCTCATATGAGTCAAACATATCTCTCTGGCTGAGCCAAACTCTAAATGAGTTAATCTGCGTATCAGATCACTTACTAACCATTTGATATGTGTAACCCTAGCTGTGGGTCACACATATGCACTGACTGAATAATCTGACCATTGTGCTCATCCCATCTAGATATCATATTATCGTGTTCTCTAACTCTGTCCATTTATAGCCCTAAACTAGTCACTAATGTAGTCTAATGATCCCTATAAGACTGTCACTAACACTATCTTGAAATACGCATTTGACCCATAGATATCAGGTCAAGGCGATGGTTTGCAAGATGGTTATTGAAGTCAATCATGTGCAATCACATCCAAATAATTCTAGTGCGCCTAACTTTTCTCTTTCCGGATAGTGTCACCGTAGCTATATTTTTTCTTCAATCACTGACCCAACTCTGCTCTCAATGTTGTGACATGCAGTCTCTGTGCAAGGCTAAGAAAATCCTCAAGTAGTTATCCTCCTCTAGGAAGAGGTAACTACTTGGCCCTTACTTCCACAATAACTGCTCCACTCGATTGGCGATAGTGCAATAGATGGGTGATGGTTGTGCATCACGGACGGTAGTAGTGCACATTTATCGGTGGTAGTGCATCACGGTCAGTGGTTGGGCAACTCGAATGGCAGTTGTGCATCTCAGACGGTGGTTGTACTACTGAGATGGTGGTTGTGCTCTCCAAGTGCTGCAAATCTGATCCTGATTGTGTTAATCGTGAACTCATTATTGTCTCTGGCATATTTATCTCCATGTGGCTATCTTCTCCAAGGTAGCTGCTATCAGCTTGGCTCAAGTTATCCAACCATGTGTGTTTGATTAGGAGGGGTTGGATCATAGTGGTGACACGTACAATGGGGATCCAATGCTGAGCCTACACGTATCTCCTGAAATCTGGAGTAGCTGTTCCCATAAGCACTATTTGGTTCTCAATAACAATCACTGAGCTAGCCTTGGTAGATTGAGTGAAATCCAGTCAACTGCCTAAATTCATGGTCAAAAATAATTTTTCTCATTCTCAATGTGTTCATGCCTCTATTTGTTGAAGAGTGATCAACAATAGTGTTGGGACTAACATACACTAGCGGAAGAGGGGGAGGCGATGAAGTGTCCATGGGACTGTAGATCCACCTCACTACTCATCCTCATTCACTACTATCTCCTGGAAGTGGTCCATCTCAAGTCATCTGTCCAACTCTCATCTGTGCTCCAAGTGCTTAGGTATGTCTGCTGGCATAGCCACTTCCTCCATCCACAATGATATATCTCAAGGTGTAAGTTCTCCAAGGTAGACCTTGGTCTAACCCTAATGGATGTGTTTAAGGCACTCAATAGTCTCTGTTCATGTGCCACATAACTACGTGAGTATCTCCATACTCCAAGCTCCCTACTTGTGTCATCGCTTATAACTCTGTCTTGCGATGTACACTATGTTCTAAGGAAGGACTGATGTTGTGACATGCGAAAGGTAGGCAAATTCTGCAATGTGGTCACCAAAGTTCTAGGTACTCTTGGTCACCATCTAACTCAACCTCAGCTAACTAAGCATGTGGACACTCTTACGTCATCCAAATCTATGGCACAGTAAAAGGAAAGGTGTGTCTCTTAGCTTATCATGACATTCCAGTGAGATCCAAGCTGGCATCTACTAAAGTTATGATCTTATATCCATCTCATAACTTCTCATACCATGATCACTGAAAATATTCATTTCTCAGGTATGACTGAGCACACAATCTAAAATCCTAAGAAAAGACCAACTAAAATACTTGTCAATTTGCCTAAGGACAGCTCAGCACACTTGGCTCAAAACAAAAGTCTTCCATCTCAATCGACCAAGACATAGCTCTGATACCAACTTCTAACACCCCGATTTTGGTTCACTTTAGAACCAAACCAGAAATGTTATCATCAAGTCGAGTAATGTGTAAAGTTGTTGGTTGGTATGACTCTATCGATAAAATAGATCGAAACAACCATCTTCGTGTCATGAGAATGGAAGACATCGTTAAATACACGTCAAGACACATCGAACATAAATAAAAGTAAGAAAGTAAATAACTGTGCTGAGCTCAAGTGTGTGTAGCGTTGATCTGTCCTCCCACCAAAGTCAACCCAAGACTGCAAGACCTATCTATATTATATGAAAAATGTTAATGACGAATGTTACTAGTCCGAAAAATAACTAATGCAAACTGGCAAATGGGTTTTCCATTACCCACGAAACTTATGAAACTTCAAGATTGCCTCACACTGGGCGGTAAGCAACATACTTAAGCAAGTGCTGGCTTGTATACGTGACTCATAATCATATTCATGCATACAACCCTTACATCCTCACATCTTCCGTATCACCCGCCACAGTACTTAAGTGGCAAAAGGAACAATTAAGTTTGTGCCACAAATTCCAAAATGCGCTGCATTACGCAGTACCCTTATACACCACACTACTTTAGGGTTTGAAGGAGTACTAATGTGATTCATACATATCTCCATATTGTTCACTCTCTTATTCGTGATATCTATAAAAATATGCGTACTCATATAATAGGCTTAGGAAAAAAGCTTGTATCATATATTTTTGGAGCTTCAGTTCAAAAACTAACAAGGGATCTCATCTTTATAGTTTTATTAAACATGTGTAAAAAAACACAGCTAAATGGCCCGACATCGGAGGGATGCAATAAAACGCGGTTCATGTCGTCCTACATATAAAACACTATTAAACTCGATAAGCAAGGAGTCAAGCAGAGAGGGAGTAACATACTAATGTCTATATATGATGCATCTCATAGTGTGTGCTAATATCATTAATACATCCTAATAAAAAAACTATACTAAATAAATAAACATACTGGTAAACACACAACACATAAATTAAGACATAATAAAGAAAATAACTAATAACAAATAATAAAGAAATAAATACATACAATCATGAATAAATAGATAGATAATAAATACATAAAAACAATTAATACTCTAACCATAAAATAATAATATCATGTACTATATCTGTAAATGGCAAAACACAAGTAAATATTATATATACTCGTGCTAGTAATTATATAAACAAATAAATAAATAAATACATATTCATTCTATAAATAAATAAATAATTATTTAATTTAAATTTATCATGAATAATGATAATATCATAGTCATCATTATAGAATACATAATTAAATGCAATTAAATTATAATGTACACACAGTGAATAAGTAAATAAATAAATAAATACAATTTAGTAAACATTAAAAGACTAATATTAATAAGTAAATATAATATTAATAATAACAAATAATCATGTAAACATACATCATATACGATAAATAAATAAATAAAAATAAATAAATAAATAAATAAAAACACTTATAACATCAAATTATGTTAAATAATGTGAACATACACATAAACTAATGTATGACTTTTCAAATTACCGAAAAATGTCGAAAAACAGCCGAAGAGAGGCTGGACTGGACTGAACCAAGCTGAACTAGACCGAATTGAATGGGGTGAACCAACCTGATCTGGGTTAACTAGAAAATGGGTTGGGTTGGCTAGGCTAATGGACACAGACATGGACTTGGGTTGATGGACTCAGGCATGACTAGAGGGATGTGGCCACGAATAGGTGGACGCGATCGGGGCGGGCCGACACGGACACGAGCGGGATGTAGGTAAGTGGACCGGACCAGGGGCGGCAGTGCCATTTGCCAGAATACGCCCACGGCGGCGCAGTGGAGGCTGCTGTCTATCGCGATTGAAAGAGGGGAGGATGGGGAATGTGATGGTGGTGACGGTCGGAGGAGTCCGACATCGGGCTGGCCGGAAAACAGTAAGAAAGGTGGCAGCTCACCACCGGGTGTGGCAACGTTGCTGGCGGAGTTCATGGCTGCAATGGTGGATGGTGTTGGTTCCAAACTGTAGATCTCGGCGAGGGGAAGCCATCGGGGTGGTTGGCTTCGTTGGAGGACACTCGCCGGCGCCAAAAATGGCTAGAACGAGTGGCAGCAGTTGTGAAAACTGACTATGAAAACATCGTTGCCAACGGTGACTGCAGTGATTGTGGGTATGAACTGATAGCCGGCCTCGAGGTGGTCATCGTCATACCAATCTGGTGGCCAGGGCCAAGGCGGAGATTCGCCGGTGGCGAGTCGAAGTGGTGGCGGCACTAAAGGGTATAAATTTTGTAATCATGAAAATCTCTAGAAATATAACATGGTGAAGCCAAGGCTGACGTGGATGGCTCATATCTTGCCTTGTGGCACGATCTAAACGTCTGACAACTAGTGGTCTTGTGGGACCCACATATAGGTATATGCAATATACATATGGACAAAAAGCTCGGATCTAGACCGTATAAAGTCAAAATTAACTCGAGTTTTAAAAGTGACTCTATAGGCGAGAATCGAGGCAAGAAGGGTAAATGAGCCTCAATCCCTAAACTTATTCAAGATGGGCCTATAGGGGCAAAATTGAGTGATCCGAAATTCCTATGCTGCATGCAAATGAAATACTAAGAAAATCCCAAACGGGCGTTAAACTTTAAAACAACCTAGATCGAGGTTTAAAATCCTGGCTAACTCATAAAAATCATATGCATACCTTATGTATACACTAATAACTTATTATATACAATATCATAAGAGAAACAATCATATGCAGGCATACTCAGCCTCCACAACATGCTCATATGACCATCTAGACCCCATACTAATATTCTAAAAATTAGTTTGGCTTAAGCTCACTCAAACCAACTCTGATACTGACCCGAATCGGGTAACCTACAAGCAGGTAAAACCATAACCCAAAACTAGGGTTTTCCATATATATATATATATATATATATATATATATATATATATATATAAATTTATATTAAAGCACCGAAGATTTTTTTGCTTTTATTGTGTTTCAGTCTTTCTTGCCTTATGGTTGATTCTAGCCCTATAATAATTTTGTAGACATCTTAGTACTTACTTAATTTGATATTATAATATTAATTATTTATTTTTAAGAAAGCCTTGGATAATAATTCTACCCTAATTAAGAATTGAATATATTAATATATTTTAATATTTTTATAATTATACTATCAAATTAAGGTTTATTCCTTAACAATATATGCTTAACTTAGATTGTTGCCTTTTATATATTTATTTACATATTTTATTTATTATTAAAAAACTTAGATTATGGATTATGATTCTAATTGAATTATATTAAAATTTAAATTAATTTTTTAAAATATTTGTGCATAAGTATATTTTTTTGTTAAATCTAAATAATATTTATTATCTCTTTTTTAAAATAATATAATATAAATTATGAAATTAATTTTGTATATGCTTAATACATATCATTAATAAGTATTAAACCCTACATATTATGCAGGTCTTTATCTTGTTTTTATTACATGTATATATATTTCTTTTAGTTTAGCTATCCAAAAGGGGATTAAATATAATTTGACTTGAATTATATATTTATTATGTTTTAAGTAACTTAATAAAAAATTTTAATATTTTGTACACGCCCACGATAAAAATGAAAATTACCAAATTGAGTCATAATTGAATTATATTTTTCAATGTACACTACAATTAATTAATATATTCCCAGTAAGAATAGTTAAAAATTACATAATATTTAATTAATACATTTAGAATAAGAAGGGTAAAATTTTAAAAATATTTAAGCTTCCGATAAAAAGTGTAAAATTTCAAATAAATATTTAATTAGTACTTTTAATTAAAAATGGTAAATTTGTAAGAATGTTTGACAGATGGCAAATATATAACATGTAGACCTGACAGTGAGAAACAGTCCGTTAAAAATAAATCATAGATGGCAAATATATAACTTGTAGACTTGACGATGAGAAGCGATCCGTTAAAAATAAATGACGTTGCTTTGATATATTAGATTAGATATAAAAATCGTATGAATATTGAAGCGTGCATGCATCGCATATATACACACACACACGATCTGTCGAAGCTATGAGATGTCAAAATGCATCAACAGGGGAGTGTTTTACTTTAGATGAAAGCACCCACATGAGCCGATGTGGACGAAGCAAAAGCAAAAATGTTGGCTTGAATATTGCAATCATCTTTGAGAATTTAATGCCCCTAGAAATCTAAGGGTCCTTTGCATGGTTTCTCCATAGAGGGTGAGTCAATGCCTAAGATCAGGCTGAAAGGCATAGTTAATAAATGTAAAACCAAGTTTCAAGTTAGCATTTTAACTGCTTGTAGGTCATCCGGTTTGGGCCAGTCTTTAGTTAGTTCAAGAGAGTTTGAGCCAAACCAGTTTCTGACCATGAATATGGAGCCCAAATGGCCTTATGAGTATATTATGGTGGTTGAGTATATTGGACATGCAGATGATAGCTTCAGTTAGGCTACAAGAGCGCATGAGTTAACAGTGTATACGTGAGGTATACATTTAATTTTTATGAGTTAGCAAGGGTTTTAGGCCTAAATCTCTGTCGTTGCAGCGTTTAGTATTCGTTTGAGATTTTCAGGGTATCTCATTTGCATGCATCATAGGGATTTCGGATCACCAAATTGTGTCCTTGTGGGCCCAGCTTGATTGAGTCGCACATTTTTACTTGATTGAGTTTAGTATTTTGAGGCCCGTTTAGCTTTCTTGCCTCTATTCCTGCCTATAGAGTCAATTTTAGGACTTGTATCAGTTTTGACATTGGACGGTCTCGATTAGAGCTTTTTGTCCACATGTATAGTGCATACACCCATATGTCGGTCCCACTAGGCCACGAGTTGTCGAACATTCAAATTGTGTCACGTGGCTAGATAAGAGCCGCCCACGCCAATCCTAGCTTCCTCCCATTGATTTCTAGAGATTTCCCATGATTTTAAGGATTTTCACCTTAGCACCGCGACCACTTTTGTAAAACCCCAACTTCAGATAAGGGTTTTACCTGCTTGTAGTTGCCTAGTTTGGACTAGTCTGGAGTCAGTTCGATTGAGCTCGAGCCAGAACAATTTTAAGAATATGAGTATGCTCGACATGCATATGATAGTTTCAGTTATGATACAGTAAATCATCATTTATCGGTGTATACACGAGGTATACAAATGATTTTTCATATGGGTTAGCCAAGGTTTTAGGCCTAGATTTGGTAATTTTTTATCAGTGTTTAGCATCTAATTGGGATTTTTATGGTATTTCATTTGGACGTAGCATAGGAATTTTGGATTACTGGATTGTGCTCCTGTGGGCCCAACTTGTTTGAGTTCAAGGTTGGAGGCTCATAGAGTCACTTTTAGGACTCAATTCAGTTTCAATTTTAGACTGTCTCGATCCAAGCTTTTCGTCCATATGTATATTTCATATACCCATAGGTGGGTCCCACTAGATGATCTGAGTCGTCCACGTTATCCCTAGTTTTCTCCCATTGATATTTCAAATATTTCCTTTGATTTTCAGTGTTTTCTACAATTACTGCCACCACCACTTCGGCTCGCCAAAGACTAGGGTTGCTAATTGAGCAAGCTAGCTCGTGAGCATTTAGCGTTCGGCTAGGCTTGACTCGACTCGAAACTCGACATTTAAATACTCGACTCGAACTCGAATCTTACGAGCCGAGCTTGAGCAAGGTCGTGTTCGACTCGAACTCACTCGAACTCGACTCGTAGCTCGACTCGATAAAATAATATAATAATATAGTCTTTATATTATATATATATATATATATATATATGTATATATGCAATATAATAACAAAGAAGCAAGATAGTTGAGATGGTAAGTATTCACCTTGATGACTTTAAGGTTGTGGGTTCAAACCACAGGTTTCGAGCTAACGAACGAGCTGGGCGGACGAGCTCACAAAAATTAAATAGTTTAAGTATATTCGAGTTCGAGTCGAGCTCGAACACATAAAAGATATTCGAGTCGAACTCGAGCATGTATGTCCAAAACTCGTTCGATCTCGAGTCGAGTTCGAACGAGTTTTGAACTATTCGAGCCGAGTTCGAACACATGTTGAGCTTGGCTCGCTCGCTCAATTAGTACCCCTACCAACGACGAGACCCTAGCCATCCTCTGGCCCCAGTATCAGTACGGCCGTGACCACCTTAGGACCGGCTATCAGTTCGTACCCACCGTCAGTATCGGCACCATCGAAGTCGCTGTTGGTGACTGAGTTTTATTATTGTTCATCACCTCCGCTGCCACACTTTCAGGCTATTTTCAGGCGCCGATGGCCACCTCCGGCCGATCCGACCACCCACATAGCGTCATCATGGAGATATCTTCATTTAGAGACCGCCCACGACCATCGCTGCGGGTACGATTAGTACTGGCTATGTTGCCGCACCCAGCGGCAAAGTTGCAGCCTTTTGGCAGTTTTCTGGCTAGCTGACGGCTGGACCTTGTCGGTCGTCACTACCATCATGTTCCCCGTCCTCCCTTCCGTCGATCCAAACGGTGGCCCCAGCTGCGCCACCGATGTCGTTTTCCGATGACAGGCACTTCCACCCTCCATTCGGCATGTTTGCTCATGGGTCTGTCTGGCCATGCTCAAGTCCGCTAGTCTGATCCTGTGCCCGTGTCCATCAGTCCAGTCATGTCTGCCCACTCAACCCAGTTTTCCACTTAACCCAAGCCGAGGTGGTTTAGCTAGGTTTGGTCTCGTTCAACACAGTTTAGCCCAGTTTAGCTCATTTTCAGTCGTTTCTCGACTGTTTATGGTAATTCGTGAACCCTTACATTAGTTTAAATGCATATTCACATTGTTTAACATGTTTAGATATTAAAAGTATTTTTATTTATTTATTTATTTATTCATGATTATTTATTTCTTGTTATTTATATATTTGTTGACTATGTTGAATGATTATGTGACTAATTATTGTTAATGATAATGTATTTATTCATAGATATTATTTTTGTTCATGTTTATCTTATTTTATTTAATTAATTGATTGATTATTAATTATTTTCTTACTCATGTTATTATTTATATGTATTTAGTTGTATGCTCATATATTTGATATTTATATTATTATTCTTCATGGTGTGTTATTATTTATACGTATTTAGTTGTATACTTGCATATTTGATATTTATATTATTATTCTTCATGGTTAATTAATATTATTCATTCATTTATTTATTTATCTATGATTTATTTAATTAATTATTTGGTTGTTTATTTAATTATTTATGTGTTTACTAACACGAGTACATATGATATTTACTCGTGTTTAGTCATTTATTTATATAGTATAATTATATGATTATTTTACGATTAAAGTATTTATGTTCTTGTATTTATTATTTATCTAATTATCTATAAGTGCATTCTTTATTTCTTTATTTCATTATTATTTATTATTATTATGTCTCAATTTGCGTGCCACGTGTTTTGTTATAGGTTTGTTAGCATTGTTTTCTGTATTAGGATGTATTGATGATATGAGTACACACCACAAGCATGCACTATATAGAGATATTGGTATTTTACTTAACAGTGGGTTTCGATCTAGGTTACGAAGTCTAAACTCGCCGTAGATGTATCAACGCGCTTGAAGCTTGGACCACAGGTCCGTAAGACTCTCCCTCTCTGCTTGACTCCTTGCGTATAGAGTTTAATTATGTATTAGGCATAAGATGACATCAGCGGTATTTTATCGAATCCCTCTGATGTTGGGCCATTAGTCGTGTTCTACACATGTTTCATAAAACTACAAGGATGAGATCTCTTATTGGTTTTCGAAGTGAAGCTCCATAAATATATATATAAGCCTCTTCCCTAAACCTATTATATAAGTATGCACATTTTTACGGATTTCACGAATAAGAGAGTGAGTGGTATGGAGATATGTGTAGACCGCACTAGCACTCCTTCAAACCTTGAGGTAGTGCTGTGTATGAGGGTAGTACGTAATGCAACACATTTCCGGAATGTGTGGCACTAACTTAGCTGTTCCTTTTGCCACTTGAGTACTGTGGCAGGTGAAATATGGAAGATGTAAGAGCGTAAGTATTGTATGTATGAATATGAACATTAGCAGTGCATGTGAGGCGGTACTTGCTTAGGTACGTTTGCTTACCACGCAATGTGAGGCAATATTTAAGTTTCATAAGTTTTCGTGGGTAATAGAATACCCATTTGCCAGATTGTATTAGTTATTTTTCAGACCAGTAACACTCGTCAATGACATTTTTTATATAATATATGTTGGTCTTGAAAATCCTGAGTCGACTTTGGTGGAAGGATAGATAAATGCTACACACACTTGAGCTCAGCGCATTTATTTCTTTTCTTACTTTTACTTATATTTGATGCGTTTTGACGCGTATTTAATAATGTCTTCCATTTTCATGACACCAAAGAGGTTGTTTAGATCTATTTTATCGATCGAGTCCTGCCGACTAATAATTTTAAACATGACTCGACTTAATTGTAACATTTTCGATTCGGTTCTTATGTGAACCGAAATCGGGGTGTTACAACTTTGGCTCACCGTTGGTGAGAGCCCGACCCCTCTGGCCATTGGATTGGTACGGCCATGACCACCTCCCCGCTGAGTATTGGTCCATACCCACCATCACCACCGGTGCTGCTGCAGTCCCCAGAGATGGCATTTTTATAGTCTATTTCTGCTGCCGCCACCACCATTTCAGGCCATTTTCCAGCTACCTAGCGGCCAGACTCCACCAATCGTCACCACCAGCACCTCCACCTTAACACCCTCTGTCGGCATTTTTCACCGGTTTCCCCTTTCTGCTCGTTTGCCTGCATTCGTGTCCACCTGGTCATGGCCAAGTCCACCATTTCGAGCCCGTTGGCCATCAGTGCAAAACCAACCCAGCTGACCCAGCCCAACAATTTATTTAACCTAGACCAAGATGACTTAGCCCAACTCTGTTCGGTTCAGCCAGTTGACCCGTTTCAGTCATTTTCGAACCATTTTTGTCTGTTCTTGCACCGTTTTTGGTGATTCGAGAACCCTTATATTAGTTTATACATATATTCACATGATTTAGCATGTTTGGATCTTGTGATTATTTTTCTTTATTTATTTTTTATTATTATTCATTTCTTATTACTCATGTATTTATTGATTATAATTCATGTTTATATGATTACTTATTATTATTAATGATATATTTGTTTATTAAGATTAGTCTTATTTGTGTTTACTAAATTGTGTATGTGTGTGTGTATACTTATTTATTTGTTTGTTCACATGCATGTTAATCGACAAGTCACACACCACTGAAGAACGGACAAGACATATGTCAAACCTCTGTATAAGTCCCTGTAGACTCGAGGAGAGATAGTGGTTCTTTGGGTCACTTGAACCCCATCCGTTTAGAAGAGCGTGACTAGTATGGTATTGAGAAACACATGCCTATTGCTAGTTGATTGAACTAAAGCCACTTAGGAGTCGTCTCTTAGGCTTGTTATTGATTGGTTATTCCATAGGCTCACCACTTGTGGTAGAGTTCAATCATGATGATCTTAGAGACATGTCCATGGACCTGCCCATATGTTTGAGCCACCCTGTATCCTAGACAATATTTTTCCATTACCCTTCTGACTGAGACAAAGATCCTCACACCACCATAGATAGAGTGATGTACATACCTAGTGGGATGTTCTCAGATCTGTGCACTCTTCCAACAGACCTGGTGTCAGATCATATGAGGATGAAACACATACTAGTTATAGTTTTAGAGCAGTGTGACCAGTCTTCCACAAGAGATCCATTCTCTTTCTATATGACCAGAGATGTCAGACAGAGCAGAGCCTTCACCCAAGTATTTTTGCACTTACCCTTTAGGATATATCAGTCTTACTATCTAGTTTCCAGATGGTTGAGATGAGCAGACATTGACCAATGTATGTGCCACAGACTAGATGCAGACTCTATAGTTTTATACAGAGTATGCTTTCATACTCCTTGAGACAAGCTGTACATGTACAAGTGTTCTCACCATCATTCCATCACAGAGAGCCCTCTTTAACAATAGTTAGTGGTTGTATAGATAGTTACGAGAGTCATAGCACGTAGTAGAGTCATAGCAGCTATCCTTGTTCCATTATGGAACAGAGTGAGATACTAGACTTGGAACTAAGTTAGGTAGGACATAGTGAGTGGTCCTGTTCCTCTTACAGGGACATCCTAGAGATAGACCTAGACTAGCAACAATGAGCCATATAGCTCAGTAGCATACACCCTTGGTACCTGTGTCTACCATCTGCTAGTAGGACTCGTAGAACACCCTAGTATAGCAGTAGGCCCTAGAGCATAGTGCTCTAAGGTTACATGTAGTTGGCCTATCACATTGATGATGATGAGGGAGACATGAGTAGATGTTAGGCCTTATACCTCGCACCAACATAGCTTTTTTGAGGTAGCCTAGATTAGTACCCTGCACTACTTTAGAGTATAAGCTTGACCACCCAATAGACCGTTAGGGGTGATGCTACATTTTTCCCGCCGAGTTCATTACATTTCAGTCCTCATTGTTTGCAGTGACCCTAAGAGCTAGTCCAGTGAGGTGATTCAAGCATGCATGGTCAGTCCAGCGAGATGATTCAAGCATACATGGTCAGTCTAGCGAGATAATTCGAGCATTATGGTCAGTCCAACCAGATGATTACAACATATATGATATGTTTCCCCACATGATTCGATCATGAGTAGTCCGTACAACCAAATGATTAAAGAGCTAGCGAGCTTCGTTGGAGTTCAGAGTTCCTGCTTCATGTTGGTCCATTTGGGCCATGTACAGCTGGCTTTTGAGGGAGAGCTACTAGTTTGCCAACGAAATGACATCTTCAGTTAGTCCTTTGATTGCAGTTGATGTGAAAAATTTTGAGGACCAATTTTTTTATGAGGAGAGGTTGTAAAACCCAACTTTGGGTTAGGGTTTTACCCGGTTGTAGTTTGCCTAGGTCGGGCAGTCTCGAGTCGGTTTAAACAAGCTCGAGTTAGACTAATTTTCAGACCATTAGTATGGAGACGAGATGGGAGAAGAGCATATTATGGAGGCTGAGTATGCCCGACATGCACATGATAGTTTAAGTTATGATCATATAGAGTATGATTTATCAGTGTATACACGGGGTATAGAAATGATTTTTTTATAGGCTAGCCACTATTTTGGGCTTAGATCTAGGCCATTGCAGCGTTTAGTATTTGTTTAGGATTTTCATGGTATTTCATTTGCATGTAGCATAGGGATTTCAGATCACTAAATTGTGCCTGTGTGGGCCCAGTTTAATTGAGTTTAGTCGAGCCTCATTTAGCCTTCTTGCCTCGATTCCCACCTATATAGTTACTTTTGGGACTTGAGTCAGTTTTGACTTTGGATGGTCTCAATCTAAGCTTTTCGACCATATGTATATTGCATATACCTATAGGTAGGCCCCACTAGGCCACTTGTTGTCAGACATCTAGATTGTGCCATGTGGCATGATATGAGCCGTCCACTTAGCCTTAGCTTCACCCATCCATTTTCAGCGCTTTTTCTCCCATTTTCAAAGCTATCCACCCTTAGTGCTGCAACTACTTTGGCTCGCTGCCGCCAAGACCCCTGGCCTCCTCCGGCCACCAGATTGGTATGGCCATGACCAACTCACAGTTGGCTATCTATCCGTACCCATCATTGCCAACGGCGATGGCCCTTTTGTAATCAATTTTCGCTGTCACCACCACCCTTTAAGGCTACTTTTTAGCACCGGTGAGTGTCCTCAGGTGAAGCCAACCCCGAAAGCTTCCCCTCGCCAAGATCTCCATTTTGAAACCACCCACGACCACCACCGCTGTTGGCGACGCCGCCTCCACCAAATGCGATTTTGGCCTCTCCAGCCGTTTTCTAGCCAAAAAGTGGCCGAACTTCGCTGATTGTCACCACCAGCACGTCTGCCTTGATGCCCTCTGTCGATCCTGATTGGCGGCGATCCCAACCGGGCTGCCATCGGCATTTTTCAGAGACAAGCACCAGCACCCTCGGTTTGGCCTATTTGCCAATGCTCGCATCCGCCTGCCCGCACTTGCGTCCGCCTGTCGAAGCCCAAGTTTGCCAGTCCAAGGCCGTGTCCGTGCCCATCAGTCTAGTTCATGTCCGCCTAGTCAACCCAACCCATTTTTTAGTTAAACCAAACCGAGTTAGTTCTGCCCATTCGACTCGATTTGCTTCAGCTCGGTTTGGCCCAGTTCAGCTCATTTTCAGTCGTTTTTTGCCATTTTTATACTATTTTTTGTAACTCGAGAACCCATATATTAATTTAGATGCATATTCATATGATTCAGCATGTTTAGTTATTATGATTATATTTCTTTATTTATTGTTTTATTTATTTATTATTATTATTATTCATTTCATATTATTTGTGTATTTATTGATTATAATGCAGTTTATATGATTACTTATTATTATTAATGATATATTAACTTATTAATATTAGTCTTATTTGTTTTACTAAATTGCATATATAAATATGTATGTATGTATGTATTTATTTATTTATTTGTTTTTCATGTGTATGTCATTATTTATTTCTATTTAACTATGTATTCTTGTATTGTATAACTATAATATTATTATTACTCATGATTAATGAGTATTAACTATTTATTTATTTATTTCTTAATTAATTAATTTATTAATTATTTATTTATCAGTTAATTATTTATATGTTTACTAACACAAGTATTATGATATTTACCCGTGCATTTATATAGTCTAATTACATTATTATTTTATGATTAGAGTATTATTTATATTTATGTATTTATTATATTTCCAATTATCTATTAGTGTATTTCCTTTTCTATTTATTTATTTATTATTTATTATTTATTATTATTATGTCTCGATTTTTGTGCCACGAGTTTAGTTATAGGTTTGCTAGCATTGTTCTCTTTATTTGGGTGTATTAATGATATGAGTATACACCACGAACATACACCATATACAGATATCGGTATTTTTCTTAGCAGTGGGTTTCGATGTAGGTTACGGAGTCTGAGCTAGATGTGTTGATGCGTTTAGAGTTTGGACTACAGGTCCATAGGACTCACCCTTTGCTTGATCTTTGTTTGACTCATTACGTGTTGAGTTTGGCTATGTTTTAGATATAGGACGGCATCAACGACATTTTATTGGATCCCTCTTGTGTCGGGTAATTTAGCTGTCTTTTCTACACATGTTTAATTAAACTAAAAGGATGAGATCGCTTGTTAGTTTTCAAACTTAAGCTCCAGAAATATGTGATATAAGCCTCTTTCCTAAACCTATTATATAAGTATACACATTTTTATAGATTTCACGAATAAGAGAGTGAGGAGTGTGGAGATATATATGGACCACACTAGAATTCCTTCAAACCCTGAGGTAGTGTGGTATATGAGGGTACTGCATAATATAACACATTTCTAAAATTTGTGGCACTAATTTAACAGCTCTTTTTGCCACTCGAGTACCGTGGTGGGTCTAATATGGAGGATGGGAGGGTGTAACCATTGTATGCATGAATATGAATGTTATTCATGTAGACGTGTGAACACTTGCTTATGTATGTTTTCTTATCGCCAAGTATGAGGTAATTCTAGAGTTTCCTAAGTTTCCATGGGTAATGGAATACCCATTTGCTAGTTTGTAATAGTTATTTTCTGACCAATAACATTGGTTACTGATGTTTTTTATATTATATATGTAGGTCTTATAATCCTAAATAGACTTTGACAGGGAGGATAGATAAATACTACGCACACTTGAGCTCAATGTAGTTATTTTCTTTCTTACTTTCATTTATAATTGATGTGTTTTGACACATAGTTAACAATGTATTCCATTCTCATGACACCAAGCGGGTTGTTTTGATCTATTTTATCGATCGAATCTTACTGGCCTACAACTTTAAACATGACTTAACTCGATCGTAACATTTCTTATTCGGTTCTTAGGTGAATCGAAATAGGGATTTTACACATACCACGAGCATGCATTATATAGAGATATCAGTATTTTACTTAGCAGTGGGTTTTGATGTAGGTTACGAAGTCTGGGCTTGCCATATATGTGTCGATGTGCTTGGAGCTTGGACCACAAGTCCATAGGACTCTCCCTTTGCTTGATCTTTGCTTGACTCCCTGCGTATCGAGTTTAATCATGTTCTAGATGTAAGATGGCATCAGCGGCGTTTTATCATATCCCTTCGATGTTAGGCCATGTAGCCGTGTTTTATACACATGTTTAATAAAACTTCAAGGTTGAGACCCCTTGATGGTTTTTAAAAGATAAGATCCAGAAACTAAATATGACATCCCTTTATAAGCATAAATGTATAAATATGAGGGTTTACGGCTTTTGCGACTAAGAGTGTGTATGAGATGTATGGATAGCACTATTATTCCTTCAAACTTTGAGGTAGGGCGGAGTATGAAAGTACTGCGTAACGCAACATGTTTTCAAAATTTAGTGGGAGGACAGATAAACACTACAGATACTTGAGCTCAGCGTAGTTATTTTCTTTCTTTCTTTTATTTATATTTGATGTGTTTTGACGAATATTTATTAATGTCTTCCATTCTTGCGATGCCAAATATGTTGTTTCAATCTATTTTATCGATTGAGTCTTACCGACCAATAATTTTAAACATGACTCGACTCAATCGTAAGATTTCTGATTAGGTTTTTAGGTGAACCAAAATTAGGGTGTTATAATAAATAACAAGTGAATATTCTTGAACTGCCCCTGGTTAGTTTTGATGGTTAGGTTAGTCAAAAGGTGGGTAAGAGGGGGTAGAGAAATGCCTCGAGCCAAATGTACGTACATATATAAAAATCTAACTAAATTATTATAAAAATAATGAACTCTCATCATAAAGACTCAAAGTAAATAAAATTTCTTAATTAATTTAATGAGAATATAATGATAGGAATTTCCTTATTGCTAATGTTTCTAGTGAGCAGTACAGTTTCGAAACCTAATTCAATTACGTATTGGGCAAGTCGCTATATTATTCAAATATTGATCTTGCTCAAGACGTAAAACGCTCCGTTTTGTACATGTTATAACCAGCTATGATCGAGTATCTCTATCTATTTTCCCAGGCGAGTATCTTAATTAATCTTCAAGTAAGCGCTTTTTTTTGACTGACCAAGAACTTTTAGTAAACTCATTTTAGTTGTTATGTTCAGTCTCAATTGCTACTAATCTTTAAACTAAAATAAAAATTTTAATATTTGAGATTCTTTTGATTGTGGGAACGTGTTTGAAAGAAAAAAATGCTAGGAATATTTTCTAGTTTCTACTAAATTGTGTTGTTAACAAGTCGAGAATGTTTGTGTTAAGTTTTTTAAAATCATACATAATTAATTAATTGAAGCTTTTGTGAGGCGAACTCGAACAGTTAGAAAATATTGTATTTGAAATAATGTGCTTCAAGCTTGATATATGATTCAATAAGTTTTGAATGGAGACAAGCCAAGCCCTTTGATGGATATCTCTTATCCAAGAGATTTTTAATCTACAAAAAAAATAGTGTTTTATAAAATTATATAGGATATATTATAATTAAACATATTTTATCAGGCCAAATATATCTAGCCCTGGCATGGAGTTGCACTTGTGTTGAACATAATATAGAATAGTATTTAGCCGGTGTATTGACTTGGCCACGTCAGCACTTATAAAAAAAACAGGAGAAGAGAGATTGAGACGTGCATGGGCTAACGAGGGAAAGGAGTTTTTGTTATTCACCTATATCTATCTAGAGATGTACCCGGGCAAACATGGGATGATGGTGCAATATTTTACTTCCCTTAAACTCTTCAAATTCTCATCAAATTCATGAGATGAACACAACTCCCAACCCCTTCCCCAAGGCACCTCTCTCTATACATACTCACCCACCTCTAGAAAAGCTGGAACAAGAGGGGGAGAAGAAGAGGCCGCAATCGAAGACCGGTGGAGCGAAGCCGCCATCGGGGAAGGAAGAAGACATACCAAAGCCTGTCCATTATGCCCAATGCAAAGACCGAAGACCCCTCTCTGTTCCCTAGTGGTCTCCTGCCTCTGTCGAAGCAATGCCGCCGACGCAACGCAAAGACCGAAGACCCCTCTCCGTTCCCTAGTGGTCTCCTGCCTCTGTCGAAGCAATGCCACCGACCAAAGCCCTGCCCAAGCCCGTCGGCGATGAAGAAGATAACTCTCTTCTGTTTTGTAGGTTTGGGAGCCCAACTTCGGGTGAATTTTCGGCCAACCTAGGCCATCCCAGACCCGGACAAGACTACCAACGTGAAGACCAAAGTATCCTCTGGAAGTCCCAGCCTTGCCCCGATGTCGTTGAAATCTGAAACCACCAGAAAATTGCAGTGAATTACCTTGCTGAGGAAGAAGAAGAAGGACCGCCGCAATGCACTACCGATTTTGCAGCGGAAGTCCGGACTGTTGGGTTTATCCCACATCATGTATAGAAGTTGTTGGTGACTTGTATATAGGCTAATGGGAATGCCTTAATTCTTGAGCTAGTTTTTAGATTAAGAGAGACCTATAACACTTATTACAAATCCCGTTTGAAAGCCCATTGGACCCAATAGTGATTTTGAAGTTTGGTTGGGGGCCCAAAAGACCCAACAATGGTATCAGAGCCTGGTTGGTTTAGTGTTGCCTCAGGCCAGCCCGAATTGGAGTCTCCCGGAACTTCACTATGTGGTGAGGGGGAGATGATTCGGGTGGGCTAACCCGAATTTGAGTCTTTTGGAACTTCACTATAACATGTGGGCCTTGCATGTGGGCATGTGGTGAGGGGGAGATGATTCGGGTGACATGATGTGTGAGGGGGAGAATTGTTGGGTTTATCCCACATCATGTATAGAGGTTGTTGGTGACTTGTATATAGGTTAATGGGAAAGCCTTAATTCTTGAGCTAGCTTTTGGATTAAGAGAGACCCATAACACTTATTACAAATCTCATTTGAAAGCCCATTGGACCCAATAGTGATTTTGAAGCTTGGGTAGGGGCCCAAAGGACCCAACATGGACAACTCCGTCGACCACCGGCTGCGCTAATCCAAAATATTTAATGTAACCCCGTCTACAAACCCCGATCAAGTCCTCCCCGTCTACAAACCCCGATCAAGTCCTGAGCACGGACAACTCGACAACTCCGTCAATCACCGGCTGCGCTAATCCAAAATATTTAATGTAACCCCGTCTACAAACCCCGATCAAGTCCTGAGCGGATTAAGTCCCTGCAATATCCCTCCCTCTGTTGCTGGAACTTTCTGGCGATCCTGCCGCCGAACACAGCCGTTTCCGGTCACTGGACCGGCTGCTGCCACTGTGATTGCCATTGCTAGAGCCGTTATCCCGCCGGTGTTGCACCCTTGTATACGGGCTGCTCGGGCCCATTTGTGGGTGAGCGCATCAGCCTATCGAGCTGCGTCCGACCTGCCTGAGGACCTACCTGCCCAAGCTTTTGCCGCACCGCATGCCGTTGTCCACCCGGTGTACCCGGATCTAGACCGGCAGTCACCACCATTTGGTCCAGCCGCCTAAATGGAGTCCGTTTCAGCCATTTTCTTACCCAAACCAACCCAAAGCTGGTCCAGTTTGACCCATTATCATTTCTGGAATTATTTTATAGCCTTCCCGTGCTCAGTTTCACCCAAAATTCGTAATCACACCGTTTTTCGACATTGGATAAACATTAGTGAGGTCTATTTTCATATTGGAGCATCACAAATACCAGTTTGAAGCCTTCAAAGGTGTGCACACTTGGAGTCAACACAATATATCAAAAGCAGCAAAATCCACTTTGATTGTCAATTGTAAAAATTATCAAATAGTGGATTGTGAGAAGTGACTTACTGTTGATTGACTCGTTGAATCTCATTGAACCACATAGAATCATGTAAAAAAACTTCTCTCTTTTTGATGCTTCATTGATGGGGTAACTCACGATTTCAATGACAAGGTGCTACTAGGGTTGTTCACGAGTCGAGTTGACTCGGGAGTTTTAATGAGTCGACTTGACTCGGCCCGTATTTGTCATATTTATAACTCCACTTGATAACTCAGTATTTATAATTCAACTCGACTCAGTGACAAATAAGTCAATCACGAGTTTTATTAAACCCGGATCGACTCAGCTTGATTCAGACTCGACTCGTAACTCAATTAACTCATAACTCAAATAGGCTCGACTCGACTCGGCATATTGCTTTCAATGAAAGGAGACTTGGACGTTTTATATACTAAGTTCAAACTAAATAATTTAATGACAAACAGTCTTAATTCAATTGGCATGCCTTAAATCATTCCCAATATACATATTTGACAGCTTTAAACACTGATAACAAACTGTAATAAATACAATAAAACTACAAGTGTAACCAACTTTTTTTAAGAAAAACCCTAACATTGTCATGATGACAATGTATGTATAATGTATATGTATATAACATTTAAACTTTTATAATAAAAAAAGATATCTAAATAGTATTTCCTTAATTAAAAAAAGAGACAATGGCCCAATATGTTAAACTGGCTGCCTGCATGGCCCTTTTAATCACTTTGTGGGCTATGGCCATTAAATGGTCATGCATGTAGCAGCAACATAAGGCCGCAACTTGCTTTGCTGCTGGCTGGCACATAGGCATAGCCACATTTGGCTCTCCCAGCCCCAGCTGCCTACACCCCTCCCTACCCCAGCCAATTTCACCCCTCCTTGCATTGGCCACCTCCACTCTTCCCCGCCTCCAACCTGCATGAGCTGCCTCTGCCTCTCCTCGCATCAGGCCTCAGTTGCTCTCTCCCTCTATCATAAATCAAAAAAGTTGGGAAAAGCAAAACATGTATGAGTTCCTTGGAAGCCTTAAGTCTTTGTTGATGTTCTAAGTGTAGTTGCTATATGATATAGGCTAGTAGCAAGTAGCATACCCAAGCAAGTAGCATACAAAAGTAACGACAACTAGTTGATAAAGTCCATTTGTCTGCACATACACAGGAAACGACAACCATATATTTATTAAAGAAAATAATATAACTATAAAAGCAAAGTTTCATATATCTTCTCCTCATAAGATTGTATCTTATCCTTACAAGTGAGCAACCCGTCAACAAAATTAAGTAATGGATTTGTAACTTCAATCAGCAACCCACATATTAGTTTAAGTCACTTAGTTGAGAAGAAAGCTAGAGAGTAGAAGGTATTTACCTAATGGAGTTCCTGTCATGGGAAGGATGTATCTCGGCAATCTCTTCATCTGTCATGTTTACCATTTGATGAAACAATCCAGCAATGTTTGCACCCATGTAGGAATGAGGGCCATAATAGATGTTCAAATCCCTAAATTGTTTTCACAATAACTAATAACTTTGGAACTATTTAATAACATAACACAATATATCACATACTTATATACATGTTGACTATTTAGTGTTTAATTAACTTATATATAAAAATTATAGTACTTGATAATTTACAAAATTAGTAATTGCAATTAAAAATATGTATATATGTTACCCAAGTTCATATAAAAACCTTTGCAATAAACTAAATTGAAAAACAAGATTGGATACTTAATGCCTACAATCCTCTCTTTCACAAAGTCTAACTTCTCAAACATATGTCTGGTGGATGAACAATATAATAAACATTGTTAGAATTCATTAAAAAAATCGTAATTTGCTATAAAAATTGGAACATAGTCAAAATTAAGAAAAAGGTGGTACCTTTCAAATTGATCTCTTCAATGAAAAATTTTACGACTTTGACTTTATGATTGACTAAAAAACAAGCTTCGTAGAAAGGAAAAAATAAAAATATTGAAATTAATACTAGATCTAACACAAGTAGACAATAATAGAGAGATTTATCACTGTTCAGCAAAAAAAAGAGTACAAAGTTAAATGACAAGATAAAAAATGTAAGATTATTAAAAAATGTAAGATAAAAAAGTTAAATGGTAGCGAAGATGATGAAAAGGGAGAATGCGACCTCTTCCACATAATTAGGTGGTGCCTTGGTTGGCATTTCCTCCACCAGCGGCGACCTCTTCCACCTTCGAAGAATCTTTCCCTCCACTGGCTTTGACACAAAAATAAGAAAATCCATAGGATAAGAAGGGAGCCATTTCTCATTATTATGAAAAAAAATGAACAGCAAAAAAATTTCTCATTTTTACGAAAAAAATTAACAACAAAAAAAGTCCCCCGTCATCACCTGTTGCTTGCCATCACTTGTTGCCCGTTGCCAGTCGCCGCTCGTCACTAGTCCCCTATAGCCCATTGCCGCCCATCGCTGGTCACCCGTCATCCGTCGATGGTTGCCGGCCACCAGCCGTCACAACTCCCAAACCACCGCCACTCCTTCCCCCATTCCCATACCCTAATCAAAGCTCGAATTAGGCTTGACTTTTTCCTATTATACGGGCTCGGGTCGAGCTCAGTTTATTGTTTTTAAGTAACCTGACTCGAACTCGAAATTATAAAAAAATGACTCGAACTGATTAAAACCCAAACCGATCGGCCCGTGAACAGCCATAGGTGTTACACCCCATTTTTCAGTCAAAGGGCAGATCAAAGTGTGACATTAAAATTTGGTGGCACTTCATTGGACTACTATTATACAATCTCACATGAGTTGATTTCAACCCTCAAGGATGCTTAAGACGGCAACCTTACTGAATTTCATATTATACACGCTGAATCATACTACCATAGGGGGAATTCTTAAACTTAAAGCTCCTAATATGAGCACATCGAGTCGTAGAAAGATAACACTTGACGTGGAACTAAGGGGGTTACTTTACATGTATGGATGATCACTCCGAAATACAGAAAAGGTGCACCCCTATTGCAGTTAAGAGGTTAGATGTTGTGACATATTCCTATTCTTATTTTTAATTGAAGTGATTGAATTATGTATCTTAATTACTTGATGGGTATGATTTGTGTTAATGTAAACATAGGGTCATGATTACGTGTTTCACATCCCGGTGAAATAGAAAATAAACACAAAGGCAATCATCACTTGCTAGGGCATCATACCCTAATACTCGCTCTTCACATAGATTTTCATAAGGCATGAACAAGATGCTCCTCCATGCACGTTTCTTCAATACACAAACACCTGCAGCTAAATAAGTTTAGTGTACCTTAAATTACTCATTGTCATGCTCTAAGACTTAGACGGTTACACACATGTAGATGATTGTTAGAGTTCCCCAGCGTGTAACCACTTCATAGGAATAATATATTATAGAACTAAGAAACACCCGTGTGCAATCAACCATCACATACACTTAATCAAAATCATGCAAGGTTCACAGTAACATCATGGCACATGCCTGTAAAATATTACAATCCAAATCCATAATGCATAAATCCACTAAAAACACAACACCTTAAATGCGATCTCTCTCCATGAGCCCTCCGATACATCTGCCTATGCTAGTAATCTAAAATGCACACCTACATATATATAGGGAAAACTGTTAGTGATCAAACAACTTTGACTATCAGTCTGAAAATAACTATCGATAATAATATCAACTGACAGATTGTTAGTAATCAAACAACTTTGTCTTAACACCCATGTAAATATAGTAAAAACTTCAAAAAGACACATTGGACAGTACATTGAGGTTGATTCAGCTGAATATCATATCATAAATGCTAGAAAAATTTAACGACTTTATACATACATACACAGATACATTTAAGTGCAGAAGCACTTATGCCTTCACATCCTCCATATATTACTTGCCATGATACCCAGGTGGCCGGAACCAAGGCGCCACTGTTTTTTAAAATAGGTTGCATTGGCAATACCCTATTACATTGCACTACGTGACAAACAAGGCTAAATGGTATTCAAATGGCTTAAAATTTGGACCAGTGGGCCCTAGTACTTTAAGGCTTATGTGAATTTTTACCAAGTAGTGGACCATGGGCCAATATGGCAAACTAGGCCCACTAATGTCAGACTTAAGGTATTGGGAATAGTGTTCCTGGGCTGTGCACCAAACTTGTTGAAGGTTGTTCATAGGCTTGGGAACTCCAAATGAGCCCAGGTCAGTGGATGTAGTTAACAAACACCATGGGCTTGAGCCCAGAAAAATTTTAGGTAAAAAATCCAATGGGTTGGGCTTGAGTGGGCTTAGAAACGGAAGGTCTTGGTTAGGTCATTTTTGAGCTGGGTGGATCTATTGGGCTTTGGAAAATATAACTTGTGAACCACTAATCCATTTGATCCCAATTCAAAGTCTTCCCTATTTCTCTCTCTACATGTACATAAAATGATTTGACAGTATTAAACACATCACTTTTACCCTTCAAACAATAATACCATATATTCCTTGAAGCATGATTAAAAAAAGTGACAAAATAAGAGGTTCTACAAAGTGATTTTATCTCCATTAGACCACAGACATCAAAATGTATAAGTTCAAGTATTTGAGTCTTCTTGCCAGTGGATACAAAAGAAGCCCTATGTTGTTTTCCAGCTAAACGATAATCACAAGAGCCCAGTACTATCCCATCAAGTTGTGGAAGATAATTTTTCTTCTTTAAAAACTCTAGGCCCTTCTCACTCATGTGTCCAAATATCACAAATTAGTTGTGAGAGTAATAGAGATAACATTGACTTCCCCATGAACTAGGCTAAACGTCGTCTTATAAAGACCACCACACTTCTTCCCTTTAGCAACCATTAGAGATCCTCTCACTAATTTTCATAAGCCACATGAAAATTATGAAACATGGTCCTCATCATTCAGCACACCTGTTGACATCAAATTCAATCTTAAATAAGAATATGATGCACATTATTCAGAACAAGTTTGCAATGAAAATCGGTCAACAATATGCACACCACCATGACCAACAATTTTAGAAGTCTCATTGCTGTCCATGTTCATCACACCTAGATCAACTGTCCCATAGGTGTTGAAGAAGTCTCTACATGGGGTAGCATGAAACGATGTGCCAAAATCAAACACCCAGCTAGCATCATCATTAGTTGTAAAACAGTCATTTCCAACAGAAAGCATGATTAGTACATCTTGTGCTATAACATTAACAACCTTATCACCTTCACCTTAATGTGAAAAACCTTACCATCTCTTAGATTTTTCTTGCATTTGTAAGAGTTCTATTTATTATGGCTAGCTTTATCACAATAAAAGCACTTGAACATCTTATTTCTAGATATAGACCCTCCTCTACTCTTCTCTCTTTGATCTTCCCTGAGAACTATATTCAAAAACCAAAGTTTGAGATGAAGTAGAGAAAGCTACTTGTTATATTTTACTTCTCACCTCTTCACTCGAGAGATAATTTGAAACCATATCAAAAGTCTACTGCTTGTCAGAATTATTCAAAGAAATAACCAAAGGTTCCCAAGACTTTTGTAAAGTATTTAATAATAAACGAGCTTGTCAAGTATCATCAAGAGGCATATTCAAACTAGACAATTGAGTTAATATCCTTTGTATCTTATTGAAGTAGTCACTCACCTTTGTCCCAACCTTACACCGAACATTCATTGACCTTCTGACTAGTAGGTTCCAGTTCTCAAGAGTGTCTTTCTCATAAATATACAGTAGCTTATCTTAAAACTCCTTGGTAGTCTTTGTTCCAATCACATAGTTATGTATGTTCTATTCTTACCATTGTCTGATCAAAGTCATGCAATTTTTGTCTATCTTGATCCATTCAGCCATGACACTCAACTCAGCCTAGGAGTAGGCAGATGAAGAGGAATCGAAGGAGCGATCCCTTCATCAACCACAACCGAAGTAGCACTAAATGGAGGACTGAACTCAACAACTCAAGAGGATGAAAAATTGGATCATATAAATTCTTAGTGAATTAAAAATCAATCATATGCCCTTTGCAGTAATGCCAATTAAACTTACCTTTAAGGGTGACCATCTTAACATGTGTCTCATCTTTTATCTGGACACAAAAGGTTACTACCCAAAACCAAAATAAATACAAAAGAAAGAATCAAACCTCTAATATTGGGAAATAGGCGCGCTAGCAGAATCAACGCAATGAAAATATTTCCCCTGAAGATGTGATAAAAACAAATATGAGATGAAATAAGAGATACCAAGATAAAAAAAGTAAATGGAAACTTTCCTCTAAATTAGAGAAAAGAAACAACCCACTCGATCAACTTTAATTAATAAACTCTCTTACAATCAAGTATCGAAAATACAATTTGAAAAATTCTCCTAACACAAATCAAACGAAAAATAAGATATGAAAAATACAATACTTGAAAAAAATAATATATAAAAAATTAAGAAAATAGCATGCACCTTAAAAGAAATATAGATCAACCTTGTACCTTAGATTACAATCCCTAACTTCAACTTGAGATGATGGAAAGTTACGACAAAATTTTCCCTTTATGAGCCAATTGTGCTAAAAACTCTTAAAAAGTTGTTTTGTTTAATATAAATAAACTTCTCCTTTATATAGAAAGATATAAGTAAATTTTAAAAAGTCACCTCATTAAACTTTTATAAAAAAAGATGTAATCTTAGATAGGTATACAAAACACCAATCATTAATGTGATAAACGAAAAGTAAAAATTAATTCTTAACTCTTCAAATGTAAATAGGTAAGAGAAATCTCACAACCCCGATGTCATTAAAGTCTGAAGCTACCAGAAAACTACTGAATTACCGGAGCTGGTCCAATTTGGTACATTTTCATTCCGGGAGTTATTCAATAGTCTTCTCGTGCTCCGTTTCATGCAACATTCAGAACGCCCCCCTTTCAACATTCTAGTTACATCCGTGAGGTTTATTTTCTCATTGGAGCATCAAAAAGACTAGTTTGACGCCTTCGTAAGCGTGCACACTCGGGAGTCAACACAGCTAATCAAAAGTGATAAAATTCACTTTGACTGTAAATTTTAAAATCCATTAAATACTAGAGTATGAAATCATTAAATAGTAGAGTGTGAGCTACAAGATTGACTCGTGGATATGCATTTAACCTCGTAAAATATCTCCTTTTATCTCTTTCTTTTTATTATGCATGTTGATAGGCTAACTCACAATTTCATTGACAAGGATGGCTTGGGTCAACTCTTTCTATACTCACCTCTCACACGCAAGCGTAACAATTTTTTATTGGGCAGAGACGTGCGAATCCGTGCACAAACAAATAGTTATATATAGTTCATTAAAGTATCAATTGAAATAACAAGTACGAGTTTATATTGCTAACCCCTTAGTCTATCATATCCCCCCAATCACTCTTTTAATTATGCCAAGCTATCACTTGCTTTCAGATCGAAGTCGTCAAAGTCACGCACAAAGTCTCCCCCTTCCACCCCTAACCTCACTACTAACCCAACCCAAGTAAAAAACTAACGCATGGTGTTAACCCCACCACCCCTCCCGAGTCCCAGCCCGAATCCGATACCAAACCTTCCAGCCCCACGCCAGTTCGCCATTTACCAAACGGGGCCAACACATCTAAATAATAATAATAAAAAATAATATATGAACGGTCAGACAAGCACCCCATTTAACAAAGAGTAGCGTGGGTGAGGAAGGCCTGCCCACCCTGCCCAAACTGCCCGGCTCCCCAGGCTGGTCAACCCCTCCTCCGACCTCTTCTCTTCTTTTTTGATTCCGGGGGCGAGAGCTGTTCGGAGCTGCCGAGGCCATGGCTTTTGGGTTCTAGGCTGTTGTAGCTTCGGATCTGTTCTTAGCTTGTGCTCATTTTCGGTTTCTGGTGAGAATTTCGTTGTTTATACATATGAATCTATGTGATTATTTTTGCTTGGAGGTTTTGTTGTAGGTTTTCGTTCATAATTTTGAGTTTTTCTGCTTCTAGTTTAATATGTTAATTTTTTTGGTGTTTAATTTTTTAGATGGATTTTGACGTACGTAATTTTTACCTTTTCTTTTGGGATATTTTCTTCTTCTTTACAAAAGCTATCTTATTCTTTAAAAGTATTAAATATATTTTTGATGAATTTTTGCTCTGTGTCGGCCATTTTCAAAACCCCTGAAGGGGAAAAAAATAAAAAAGGGGAAAAAATGGTACTTTTGTCTTCTTGTGTATAAAATTCTTTCCTATAATCTTCGGTATTTTTACTGTCTTTTTTCACGAAAGAGCCCTCCATTTTTAAGAGCAAGGCCAGGCCTTTCTCGGATTTAATTCTCAAACAATTTTTTTGGCCAACTACCGACAGTTATCAAGACTCCGGTTTCTAAAGATTTCATCCTCTTCTTTGCAGTTATCACCGAGCACAAGATGGAGCCGATCTCGGCCACGGTGACGGCCATGGCGGGCCATGCTGTGCTAACCTGCGCTGCCGGTGGTCTCGTACTACAACTAGTCAAATCCCAGCTTCATTTACCGGTAAGAGTATTCTTCATTCGTAGTCAAATAGCCATTAATCTCATTTCCACCAATCAGAGCAGGATTAGCCTTTTTTAAATTTTTTCCGTACTAATCGCAGAAAATATTATTTAAAAAATATAATTAGGTTTAGGTTCAGGTTCAGGTTCGTTAATTAGCTTATGCGTGAAAAGATGCACCGGCTGGGTGCTAGCGCGCGCCGGAATCCAAAGGGATGGGTGAACGGTTATAGATTTCGTTTTTGAAATCACAGCGGGGCCCACACTTCCCCACCTTCTGGAATGCGCGCGAAGGAATCTTTTCGGACATGGGACAAGTTGATATGACGGCTTTGCCTCTCTGGGTGGAAGTCCGTGGTTAATGATTAGTGTGGGGGCAATGGTTAGTGTCATGTTTTGATTGGACCGTTTTTTATTAATAGTTTTATAATATATGATTGAACTCGGAATATTCGTTTCTTCTGCTTTATTCGTCCCTGGGTGTCGATCATAATTGCATTAATCAAAATTGAAATTGATTTTTGCGGGAGTCAAAATCGAAATCGGAATCGGATTAAATCGGCTAGGAATTAATTCAGTTAAATCAGTCTAAATTGTTCATATACAAAAATTTGATAACTCATAATATAAATACCTGAAATATATAATTATATAATTTTTGAATATAAATACACAAATTTGCACATCACATAGCAATTTGTAAAAAATTTAACCTACGAATTTGCACAACACAGACACATTTACACAGCACATATCATAAAATTTGACATATAAATTTGATCATGAATCCCAAATCAGCAATAAAAAAATTGTGAAGCCTAACCAACAATTTGCACATCCGGTCGGAGCTGAGGTGAATTCGTTCCAACTTTGTGAAGCATAGCCAATAATTTGTAGATTTAATTAAAAAAAATCCAACTTTATACATGAATCAGTCGGAGCTGAGGTCGGAGGCCCGATCGGCGGCGAGTCTCGCAGCCACTGCGCTGTCGGCCGGCCACACGTTGGAGGCGAGGTTGCGAGGGCGGAGGCGAGGTTGGCAGCTCGGTCAGAGGCCTGATCGGCAACGATTCGTGCAACAGTGTTCTGGCGTTCACAGGGCCGAATCGGTTCGGCCACACGTCGGCAGCGACGGTGCGAGGGCGGTGGCGAGGTCAGCAGCCCGTTTGGAGTTGAGGCCGGAGTCGGGGACGCACGGTGGAGGGCGGACGTGCGGCGGCAGAGTGGGGGAGCGGGTTAATGTTAGGTTTTTAAAATCAAAATTTCAATTTTACCCATGCTTAAATAATTTAATAAATATCATACCTAGGGTATTTTAATAATTTATCCAAAAAATTGATTTTTTTCGATTTACCCCGATTCTGAATCGGAGTTAACTCGGTCAGGATTGGGGTAAACCGGCCAAGTTGGGCGCCAATTTAGGGCTGATCAATTCGGCCCCAAAATCAGATCGGCACACTGCCGATCCGATTCAAATCAGCTGATTCCGACTAATTCGTGCAACAGTTGTGTTGACAACTTAGGCTAGTGTGGTTTCGGCCCAAAGGCATTTTTTGCTGCCCATTTACTTGGCCCATCATGTCTTCAAAGTAGTACCTAACACTAAAAACAGGGTAAATGTTGACAATTACAGAGGTGCCCAATGTACGGCATGCTTGGTAAATCTTCGTCGTGAAAAATGGAAGGACAGTGATACCCTTGATCTGGGTTATTTTGTGATCCTGATGTTGTACCAAGCTTTTATAACTCTACTCGTGAAACTTGCTTGTATTATATATCTATTAATTAACCACCATTGATCAAACTGTTTATGTTGAGTTACTTGTCGATTTGGTAGTAAATTCTTCTAATGGTAAAAAGGTGGAATATTTTTGAATGCTAGTTTCAGGAAGCCATTGGGATGCTATCTGAGAAGCCTTTATGCAAAGGAGATGCCTACCAAGAGTTATCGAAGCCCGAGGATGGGCAGGATTTTGAGGATAATGGGGATGATGATGATAATGAAGAGAATGGATATGGTGATGAAGGGGAGGAGGAATTATCCTCGGGGGATGACGGAGGGGTTAACAAGGAAAACCCTAATGGGGGCAGTGCTAAGAAGGGACCCCCACCAGGAGCCGGGGGCGAAGAAAATGGAGAAGAAGACAATGAAGATGAAGATGAAGATGAAAATGATGATGATGATGATGATGATGATGATGATGATGAGCAGGAAGACGACGATGATGATGGCAAAGAAGATGATGAGGAGGATGTTGATGGTGCTGAGGACGAAGAGGATGAGGAAGAAGAAGCTGAAGATGAGGATGAGGAGGCAATCCAACCTCCCAAGAAGAGGAAGAAGTGAGAAATTGTCGCACCATTAATTTCTTGGTCGGCCTTCTAATTTATCTCTCCAGTTTTAAATTCAGACCGCAGCATATGTAGCTTTAAGGGATAACTCAGCCTTGCCTTGCATGGCACGGGCCTCTATTTAGACGTAGAATTTTATTGTCTTTTTTTATTTTTAGTTTCGGAGAAACGCCGTCATGAATCAATAGAGAAAACAAGTTGCATGTGTTTGTCTCCATTTCATCGGTTCAATGGTGTTGCTGACCTTGCCACCTACTTTCTTACAAGTTGTATGTCTTTGGCCTAGTTCGACCCCATTCCGTTCCATGGTGACCAACAAAACCTTTGATCCTATAATTGTGGCTACAGAACTTTTTGAGCAGTTGTTTCACAAGAAACTTGAAACCCCACTGATCATTTCTAATTCTGTGTGATATTAATTAGTATTATCATTTTTTTAAGGCAAATAATACAAAGACCCACCTATGCTCACCACAAATATAGGGTTGATGGCCCAAGGAACGAAATTTGATACTATCGAGAAAAGTGGATGTCCACAATCAAGGGTCTAAACTCGGGGACAATATTAAAGAGAACTAGAAGTTACCTAATCGATCAATTTATACCCAATAATGGGACAATCCGACATGCGATGAGTAAAAATCATTTGCACGCTTGGAATCTATAACTGTATCTCCCTTTTCACGGTATTGAAGGGGAGATTCATTAAATTAGTTTTATATTTAATATTTTAGGATAAAATCTAATATATTAATAAAATGCATTTACACATGTTTAATTTAATTTGGGTTAACTATGATGAATGAATGACTCCATTAACTATATTGGCACTTAGGCAAAAGTGTTATAAATTGTATTAAAGTCAGCTTGAGACACTAGTCAATGATGAAATAGACTTACACTGGGTGTGTGTTAGGCCTAAGGCCAAGGAAAGAAAGTTCAAAAAAGGAATTTCTTAAAATGTGCAAATTATCAGATTTACCAAATTAGTTCTACATTTCATACCTACTTAAGTAAGATCATGCTTAAAAATATATTTAAGCCTATCAATTCCGTTTGCGTCAAATTGTTACATTGTATAACAATCTCAAACTTATTAATCGTGCTCTAATGTACGCACTATATATTTCTTCTATCACCGATATTCCTAAGGTGTGAGCTATGATGTTCATATTATTACAGGCCAAATGATCAAATGTTAATTATGGGCAGCGGGAATCTCAACCATGGGAAATCAGAGAATCCTTGTTGAATATACAAGAAGGGCAGGTGGTCGACAAGGAATCATGGGAATGTGTAATTATAAATGGGCTTCTTTTGCATGACGGGTTAGGCCATTAAATTTTATATATGTCAAACTTCACCACAAGTTGAAGTACAATTTGTAACTGTCTTGCCAACCCTTTCGGTGCAAAAGTAGGCATTGTTTTTTATGTTCGGTCAAGTGAACGTATGTTTTCAATGGATGTTGAGTTCCTATGTAGGCTCATTAGAGTTGCAAATAGTGAATAATATTAGACCCATTACTATTATATATGTGTATGGGCACAAACATGAACATTTTTACTCATGTCGGGTCCAATAACTTGAATCCACATCCTTCTCTTACCCTCGGTGAATTTTGAGATGGGTTATGGTGGTTCCCACAACATAGGGAATAAACAAGAAGAAAAAGTGGATAAGAAGAGAGTTAATGAAAATTTTAGGCAACAAAATACTGACCTAATTGGGGAAGATAAGAATTTGAAAACTTTATATAAACATATATCTATAATGGCAAAGAGGGAGGCTCATACGTTGAAAGAAAGAAAAGAGAGAAGAAGAGTAGAAGAAAGAAGGCGCATAGCCCACCGGAAATCCATCTCCGGTGACCCCTAAGCTCTACCAAATTAGAGTTTGAAGTGCCTCCGACATCATTTAGTTGACCACCACCGCAGAAGAGCGTCATCGTGGCAGGAGAAGTAGTCACAGAGTTGTTCTTTACTATTTTGTAGGTTATTTTCATTGAAGTTTGGGCCCTCCATTCTTCAAACCCAATTTGCTATCGGCCGCTGCCTCTTCCATTAGACTCTCCTCAACATTGCTAACACAACCTTGTTGAGATCCACTGCCGAAGAAGGTCGAAGTCACCAGAATCTTGTCATGTAGCACCCGAGCAGAGCTAGAAACAAGTGAAAGAGGCTGACTTTGGAGCCTGCCACCGGCGAACCAACGCCACTACTGACCAAGTCCAGATGCCAAGATTGTAGCCTAAACATCCCTTTATCAACCCGTGCCTTGCCTCCTCGTGGAAGAAGTCTACTGTTGCCAGAAAACAGCTCCAAAAACTCCTGCCAGAGCAACAAAGTAGGAAAGTGTAGAGAAGTAGCCATCTTGTCGGCATCCATAGAGCCGGCCCAGGCCATTGCATGGCAAACTAACACTTCCACTCGACTCCCCTCAATACCTCCAACAAACCCAAGTCAAGATCCGCCACTAAATAGCCTCAAATTTGCCAGAAAACCACTGAAAAGACCGTTGCTGGAACAGCCCAGTAGTAGCAAACGACCAACTTCTCGAATTTCATCTGACCGATCACCGCCGCTGAAGGACAAACCGCCGCCTCCAATTGATCCCCTTGTCTCTGATTACAAACCCAAATCAAGACCTGCCGTAGTGAAGCACCATTGTCACTGAAAAATGACAATATATTGATAACTCTGTAAAAGAGTTATTATTTTTTGCATTTTATATTGAGTTTTTGTTATGTTTTGAGTAATTTTTATTTCAATTTTATTAGTTTAAAAGTTTATTAGATATTATTAATAATGCAAGAAATTATTGTGATTTTGGTGTAAAAAGTGCGAATTAATGTTGTTCTAACACGATATAAGATTTATAAGACAATCATTAGCCAACTAATGGGAGTTGGTAGTAACTGACTTTAAGGATAAGCAACATCTTTTTCAGGATAATCGAGATCTTCTTCAGGTAAGCGAGATCTTCTTAGAGATAAGTGTGATCTTCATGAAGATATGTTGTACAGATCTTTGGAGATATATATATCCTTGGATGTTAAGGATAAATATGATCTTTATTAGATATTCTTAATGATCTTTAGAGCTGCGGATAAACATGGAGAAGTTCTGTATAAGGGGATGTCCTCTTAAGAAAAAAAGGAGAACAACATTAGACGACTAAGAGATGGCACAAAAGACGAGAGAAAAAGACGAAGAAGTTAGATCAGAAGAAGAAGACAATTTCTCCAAAAGAGTTTTTCTTTATTTTGATTTACTTTTCTTTGTAATTAAATGATGTCTTTCATATCATATATGAATTTCTTGAGTTTAATCAAATACTTTATGGAGTAAATTCTTTTCTAGGATTTTCAATGACACTTAGTGCATTGATTGATAAAAGTTATTAATTTTTATTTATGTGATTGTGATGTTGGATTATCTATTTTATTCTGTTCATTAATGCTATCATTAATCTGATCACCTATTGATTGATCTAGAGATTTAATCTTATCTAGAGATTTAATCTTATCTAGAGATAAAAGATTAAATTTGTAAATGAATAAAAGTCTTTGTTCATCTATTTAGGTGATTCACATATGAGATAAAGATATACTCATATGCTTTGGGTAACTATTAAGGGCAGAACTTAAAGTATCATTTTACATACACAATTTTATAGAGATATAGGAGTTGAGTGCGAGTGATAAGTTTATGGTGAATATAAGAGATGTTATAAATAATTAATTCCCGTGGTTAATAATCCAAATGCACAATTTATAGGTAGAAGTTATAACTTTAATTATTTAGAACACTAAGTGATATTGAAAATCCAAAGTTTGTTGTCTTGAAGTTAATGTCTCATTTAAATATTGCATTTTAGAATAGTTTATTTTTAATCCATGATTTAATCATTCTTTGAATTTGCTTTCATATGAGTATAATTAATTAAATTATTTTTAGTAATTGATAATTTCTAGTAATAATTCTTTGTGGGACGATACTTCTTTATCACTTTTATTACTTGATTCGGTATGTGCACTTGCATTATAATTTACACATCAAGTTTTTGGTGCTGTCTTCTCCACTCTACACAGCCCCTAAACTTGAATATTTGCTAGTCCTAAGCAAAACCTAAACTAGACTTGACTCATCTTCTCCACTCCACATTGCCCATCCAACAAATCAATTTATAACTTCTCATTAGTGCACGAATATTGTTCCTTGAAATCAAATAATAACATTCCAAAATTCACAAGATATTCAATTGTAAAATAAAGATGCAAACGTATTTCCCAATATACAAAGAAAATAAACTCCCAAACTTATCTCTCAAATGAGTTTAGAATTAGCTTATACCATCATCCAATACAATTAAATCAAATTCTCCATAAGTTTAAGTACAAATTTTCTCTCCACTAATATAAGTACCTTGTCAATCAAGATCAATAAGACTTTTTAGGTTGTAATGGGGCTAAGCTAAAGGCTAAAAATTGATATTCAGATCAAAAACAATAAACCCTAGCTCAAGACTCTTTCGAAGATTGAAACAAATTAATTTAAATCCTCGTCATCCACAATTTCATCCATTCATTCACATTCGGCTTCCAAGAACATATAATTGATACAATAACCACAAAACATATTTCTCTTTATCATTTTTTTATTTTTCTTTTTTTTCAACTCTTTTTTCATTCATTTTTTTAAAAATTTCAACACTTAATTTTTTTCTTTCATTTTTTTCAACTCCTTCATACCCCAAGATATCATTCGCATATAGTAATCAATTCATTCCAACCTTGGAACAAGTCAATCACTAAGGTTTTAGGGTAGGACAATTAACAAACAAGAAAAACATAAAATGAAATAAAGGCTAAGTCTATTAATATCATAGGAAAACAAGCAGAACAATCAAATTTACAGCTTAAAATTGGCTAAAACAAGGATAAATAAGGATAGCTTTAAAGGACATGGTTAACAAACTCACCTACATCACTTCTATCATGACAAGTCACCTATGATTTCGCCTCAAGAAAATTTTTACTAGAATTCTAGATCACTTTCTTCAATTGTATTAACAATAACATAAACATCATCTAAGCATCATCAAAATCAAAGCTAGGAGTTACAAAAAATTATATAGGGAAAAACATTCACACTCAACTTACAATATAGACACACATAGAATTTCTTCATATTATATTATCAAATAAAGAAAAATAACGAACACTTCTATCATCAAACAAATTAATAAGTTGGATGAACAATATGAAATAAAGAAGAACACCAATGACAACCCTAAACATAACTACTAGCAAGTAAACACCTCCCCCCTCCGCCGCCCCCGCCCAAACTTAAACAATGCATTGTCCTGATGCTAAACAATTAGACTTAAAATAACAAAACAAAAAGACTTCCATGTTAAGACAAAATAATTGGAGGGGATAAACCACAAACTACAATATAACAAGAAACTCTTGACTTAAAAACTAAATAACCTATCTTATAGAAAATAAATAAAAAGCATGGGTTGCCTCCCATGAAGCGCTAAATTTATAGTCATCAGTCTGACTATTCCAACATACGTATTATGGGGAGACAATAATGAAGGTTCGGTGTACAGGAACATTACCTCCAAGATAAAGCTTAAGTCTTTGCCTATTAACTTTAAGAGTTGTACCTGAACATTCCTTGTAAATTTCAACAACTCCCTGGGGAAATACTTGTCGGACGATTAAAGGGCCTAAAAATGCATACATCAAATGAGATGGTAGTTGTTTCAACTTCAAGGTCAGTGGGACGTCAATGGAAGGCTTAATCCTCATTGATATTGAAGGTTGTAATTCCAAAGATTCAAATTTATCTTGACCTCGAGTAAATGTTGGAGTAGAATTTAGCAAGTGCAAATACTCCCTTTCTCCTCATCACTAGAATCATCAATATTAGAAACTAATGCAGCTGTTAAAGGGTCAATGTGATACATTTCCTCGAATATAGCTAATGAAGTAGACTGAATTGCATCAATATAAAAACAATCATCTGCTGGTTCTAGATATTGCATAGCCTTAAAAAAATTAAGGACCACTTCTTATTATCTACTCTCAATATCAATTCACCAGCAGCAACATCAATCAATGTCGTCCCAGTAGCAAGAAAAGGCATGCCGACTATAATTGGTACATTTGACTCTTCCTCCATATCCACAATCACAAAATCAGTAGGGAATATAAATTTATCCACCTTCACAAGTACATTTTCGATCTCCCCTTTTGGAAAAATGTAGGAGCGGTTAGACAATTGCAGATTAATCGTGCTACCTTTTAACTCCCCAAACCCAACTTTTTGTATATAGAAAGAGGCATCAAATTAATGCTTGCACCGAAGTCACATAATGCTTGGCAACAAAAATCTAGGCCTATAGCATAAGGAATAGTAAACCACCCTGGGTGTTTGAGCATTGGTGGAAGTTTCCTTTGTAATATAGCACTACACTCTTCATTCAGGGCAATTGTTTCAAAATCTTCAAACTTTTTCTTCTTCGATAATATTTGCTTCATGAATTTAGTATAGCTCAGCATCTTCTCTAATGCTTCAACAAATAGAATATTGATAAAAAGCTTTTTAAACACCTCCAAGAATTGCTGAAATTTATTGCCCGGTTTACTTTTCTGTAGTCTTTGAGGATATGGAACTCTTGAGAACCTATTATGTTGATCAAATGAACCCTTAGGTGGTAGGACTTCTACCAATTCATCCTTGTTTTCTTCATTTTGTTCAACCTCCTCTGGGTTAGCCATGGGACTTGGTGTCTTTTGATTGTGAGCATTCTCCAATTCCTTACCACTTCTCAATGTAATAGCTTTACATTCTTTACCCTCTTCTCTAGGATTTTGAGTGTCACTAGGGAGTCCACGTTGTGGCCTATTACTTAATGAGTTTCCAAATTCATCATAGAAGCCTACTGACTTTGTATGAACATTTCCTCCATAGTTGGTTTATTTTCCTAAGGTTGAACTCTATTCTGCTGAAAACTTGGAGGAGCTTGCTGTTGTAGACCTGACATTGATGCTTGATTGCCTCCCCATGCAAAGTTCGGATGATTCCTCCATCCTGGATTGTAAGTATTGGAATAGGGATTGTTTTGCTGTCTGGTATAAATTCCAACAAAATTTATTGATTCAGGATTGTTGACACAAAGCTCAGTCGAATGTCCTTCACCACACCAATCACACTTAGTTGCTATCATGTTCACTGAATTCACATTAGCATTCATCCCTAAAGCTTGCATTTGTTTTGATAGAGCAGCCACTTGTGCAGACAAAGCTGTCAATGCATCCATTTCGAGAATACCTCCACTCTTCTTCATTATTGCTCTGTCCTGCCCCATCTGATAATGGTTAGATGCCAGCTTTTCGAATAATTCATTAGCTTCTCTATATGATTTGCTCATGAGGGATCCATTGGTAGCAACATCTACAATGGATTAGTTTGTCCATGAAGTCCATTATAAAATGTTTGAATTTGAACCCATGGGGGAATTCCATGGTATGGACACTCCTTAGTAAATCCTTGAACCTCCCATGCATCATAAAGTGATTTGTTATCCAGCTGCACAAATGAAGTAATATCATTACGAAAATTGACAATTTTAGATGGTGGAAAGTATTTAAGCAAAAACATTCTCACCAATTCATCCCAAGTGGTGATAGAATTAGGTGCCTATGAATTCAACCACAATATTGCATTTTCGGCTAAAGAATATGGAAATAATCGAAGCCGGATAACTTCTTCAGACACTTGATTCATTTTAAATGAATCACAAATAGCAATAAAATTGAGTAGGTGAGTATGGGGATCTTCATGCACCAATCCTGTAATTATCCTACAGTTTGTAGCATTTGGAACATCACTGGTTTCAACTAAAAGCTGTTTGCTTCAATCAGTGGCCTGAGAATGCTTAAATGTAATCCGTCTAAGACAGGAAGAGCAAACTCTTATAGAGCTTTTGTGTCATCATCATTGGTTGCCTGTGGAAGATTATTATTCCTTTGCCCTGCCTCCATTGCTCTCCAAACTCTAGCTTGTTGGCGTAGTTGCTAACAAGTTCTCTCGATCTCTGGGTTATATGGCTCTAGCTCCTGAGTACCTTTTCCTTGCATGCACTACACAATACCTAATTAAATAATAAAGAAATAAAAATTAAAACTTAAGAAGAGATGAGAACAATTTAAGCAAACAATAAAACTAATTTCTGATAAAATCAAATTCTAGTTTAATTCCCCGGAAACGGCGCCAAAAATATATCCTGACCAAAAACAGTTTTGCCGAAACATTTCGGTATTGTTGCTGCCATCCACCGTCACCATAGACCACTGGTCCACCACCAAACCACTCACCAATCAAAGGCCTAACGATCTGGGTGGTCTACCCTCACAAAAGTCACTGGAAAAGCTGTCGTTGGAGTATTGAAGTCGTCTTTGCACCGTTGTCGTAGTCAGGTCGGTTGGGCCCGTCTGCTATGAATCTTGTTTGGGACCTGAGAATCTACTCGACGAACTGATCACCTAAGACCTGGATCCATGACCGCATCTATGGACCCGTTCGCAACCCATATTCATGCAGCTCATCATACGCCGCTTGTAGCATGGTGCACCCATCATTTCCTGAAGCCTGTGTCCACCACCATCTAGCTTACCATGCACCACATGGAACTTGGTGCACCCAAATAGAAATTCAAGTCTGAGCATGCCACCTGGTCTGGTCCAACATTTATCTTGCTCTGAACCAACCTGAAGTGGTCTGGTCCAGCCTTTTATCAATCCAAAAAATAATTTGAAAGCCTTCTAGACTTTGGATTGAGACAAAACTTACTACCCCACTGTTTTTGTATGATCCAGACATAGTGGTGAGGTTATTTTGAAGATTTGAAGACAAGAAAGAGACGAATAAGGGCATTGGAGTCAAAGCTATTGAAGACGAATCAACTCACTATTTTGTGTAAAGTGTAAAATTAAAGAAGAAATAGTGGATTGTGAGTACCAATCTCACCGAAGACTAGCTTAGGGATTCGAGTTGAACCCTAAGCAACCACATAAAAAATCTTAAGTATTATTCCTCCATTCGGCATTTTATTTTTCATTCGCATGATTTTTGGATGGCAAGGGTGCCTTTGGTCCTATTGAACACACTCATTCAACCCGAAGCCATGACTGATTTGCAGAGCAACAATCCTGCCATCGAACATAATTTGGTGACTCCAATGGAGACCAGTTAGAAGGTAGTAGTGTCATTTGAAGATTTGTGCAAACAAGAAGAAACAGTGCCAGAGACAAGGAATGCGGTGCGACAAAGGAGTGTTAATAAAGGTGATCCATCCATGTAAAAACCGTCGAAAAAAAATGTGAAGATATTTAAATTAACTTCCATAGAGCTATACTTACTCATAAAGAAAGACATGCCTAAGATAGGATAATAAATGAGTAATTTTCTCCATATACCCTATTATATTTTTGAGGACAAAAATTTCCAAACACGTGAGATTGTAAAACCCTGAAAATAATTAGGTTATTTTATTTAGGATTTTGTAAATCTTAAATGAATCAATTATTTAATTAAATTAATTCTTGGAAATCAATATTTTATCAATAATAACCTATTCATAGTTTTTGACCTTTCGTTATCACACAAATATAGTTACGAGTAATTACGTTCTTTTCTATAAAATTTAATATAGTGACTTCTTAAATTTTACACATATTTATAAAATTTAATGTAATGACTTTTAGAATTCCACACATATTCTTCTATATAAAGGAAAGTTTTATTGTTAAACGAAACATCCTCGGGATAGTTTGTGAGCACATTTGACTCACAAAGGGGAAGACTTTAGGATTATTTGTTATAGTTGCGGGTTCTTCACCAAATTTTTAGGTCCGTATAATTATTTAAAATGTTGTATTTTCCCTTGTGGACAACCTGGTCAGCCTGAGCCCAGATTTGACCACTATGCACCGAGTGCAACTGGGGTCAAGGAATTGACTCAGTCCGACACGGGCTACGCCCTTCATAATCCAATAATAGACATGTCAGAATGGACTTGACAGCCCATAATACAACAAATTGGACTCACTAGCCAATAATGGACATGGCGGATTGGACTCGCCAGCTGGTAATGGACAAGATGAACTAACCCATCACCCAATAAATTGGACATGGCGGATTGGACTCGCCAGCCAATTACGGACATAGTAGATTGGACTTACCAGTCGATAACGCACATGGAAGAGTGGACTCGCCAGCCAGTAATGGACATGATGGACTGACCCATCAGCCAATAGATGGACATGATGGACTGACCCATAGCCAATAAATTGGTCATGGCGGATTGGACTCACCAGCTAATTACGGACATGCTGGATTGGACTCACCAGCCGATAACGGACATGGCGGATTGCACTCGCCAGCCGGTAATGGACATGATGGACTGACCCATCAACCAATAGATGGACATGTGGACTGACCCATCAGCTAATAAATTGGACGTGGCGGATTGGACTTGCCAGCCAATTACAGACATGGTAGATTGGACTCACCAGCCAATAACGGACATGGCGGATTGGACTCACCAGCCAGTAATGGGCATGATGGACTGACCCATCAGCCAATAGATGGACATGATGGACTGACCCATCAGCAATAGATGGACATGGTGGACTGACCCATCAGCCAACTAATGGACATGGTGGAATGGTCACAACAGCTAATAATATAGATAATGATAGGGAGTTTATGGACTTGTTTTATTTAATTATACAGCTTAGTGTTTAATCACTAGCGCGGAATTGCCTCTGTAGGTTAGCAGCTAGAACTAAAGACTAAGAGACGACTGGGTGGTTCTTCTACCAACTCATGTGGTGAAGAGATAATAAGCAAAATTCTCTTTTTACTTTTCTTGTGTTATAAATGTGGTTATGGGAAACGGTCTAAGACTGTGGGATATTTATTTCATACATTGTCATTTGAAACATAAGTTCTTTTGAGTTAGAAATGCTAGACTTATTTGCCTTCATATTATTCATGTAACCTTTTAAGTAACACTCGGTCCGGTTAGGACTAGACGTTATAGGGTTGGTTTGTTAAATTTTTGAGTAACACCTGGCCAGCAAGGCCCACAATATTGTGAAAAAATGGCTGGTCGTTACAATCCACCACAACTCAAGGAGGGCAAAGCCAATTTGAAACAAACATGGAAGCCAGCCAACACATAGTGGGAAATGCGTGCGAAAGAATCCAACAACTCGAAGCAACGAAGGAAATGAAGGAAGAATTAGTCCAAGCAAAAGCATGCTGATACAAGAAGAATGTAACTAAAGGCCATGAAGCAATGAAGAGATGAACCAACCGTCAGAAGCCGGACAAGTGCTTTTGATGCCTCCAAGTCAGCCAAGTTGAGGACAAGTATTGAATCAAGAAATTAAAGAAAGATTCTGCCAAAGTGAAGAGAAGACGCTACAAATCAAGGATATGATGCAACAAGTGCTCGCCTAGATGCAACGGGCTAGTGCTGCAACCAAGAGCCTGTCAAGAAGAGAAGACAATCATCCCACGCAACGTCCAACATTGGACCAACTCCTGGAAGCAAGACAAATGTCTTCAACCTCCGCAAATCCGATTGTATCAACTTCACTCCCAACTACAGAGATAACTACCACAACATTGAGGGATCAAGCCAACATCCCTCACAACATTAACACAATTTTTCATTGATTTCAAGTACCGAGTCCATCCACCAAGAACCTACAACATCAACTTCATCGCCCAAACAGATTTGGAGCATCACAACTACTACAATAACCAAGTAGGAGCAAGCCTTGCTCGTTTCCTCACTCTGCGTGGTTTCCACAAACACCATACTACCAGCCTCCATACCTGTACCAGTGGTATGACCTTGAATGCTCCCAGCAGCTAATTTTTATGGTGTTCTCACTATCGATAGCAACCACGATGCCTATCCCAATGGTGCTGCCAACAATGTTAACAAGTCAAATGCCAGTCCTGTTACAATTTTGCTGGCAAACCAACCAAAAGCCCAACTTCTACCCCATGCTAGTAGTGCAAATGTTAGACCTTTACTATGAAGAGTTGAAAGCTGAAATGGATGCACAAGCTACACTTATCACTGCTGTGATCAGAAAGAAAGATAAAGAATCAATTGAAGTACCAAAGCATCTCCAACCACTAGGTGATGAAGTCTACACAAAAGTTTTGCCTGAGAAGTTCAAGTGTTCTAACTTCACGAAGTTTGATGGAGATGGCAACCTTGGAGATCACATCACAACCTTGATCGAGAGTGGAGCGATCTCGACAAATGGAAAGCTAAAACTGCAACAATTCCTAGCATCTCTTAGTGGTAATGCATTAAGATGGTTTCACAACTGCCCACCTAGATCGATTAGATCATTGGAGGCACTTGTTGAGTAGTTTACAGCCCACTTTTAGTTAATGAAGATCCTGGTAAAGATTGAGCACTTAAGGCAATGTGAGAAAGAGTCAAGTGAAGAATTTGCTACATATGTAAAAAGATTCAGAAGTCTGTCATCTCAAATGAAGGAAACTTCTGATATCAAAGAGCTGGTGAAGATATGTGCAATGAATCCTGAATCAGCTGCATGGTTCCTAAGTGGTGAACAATGCAATACATTCGAAGAACTCTTTGAAAGAGTGTTGATATATGAAGAGCTTAATCGAACTGCTACTTCAACAAAGAATGAAGGGGCCTCAAACAATGCAGAGACTGAGCTTAGTCATATGGATCATGAGTGGCAAGTGAAGATGAAGAAGGAAAGTGAAAATCCAAGAGATGTGCCTCGAGAGCCTCGACAACGGCGTGAATGGAGAAATATAGAAGACTACACCTTCAACACTAGAGATACTGTGAGATGGTTCGATGTGTTGAAGAGCAAAGGAAAGATCATACTATGGACTCCGAAAAATCTATTGAAGCCAGAAAATGAGAAGGTAAAATTTTTGTCGATTTCACTGAAGGTTAGGTCATATGACAGTGAAACGTCAGAGACGTGATGGAGAAAATCCTAGAGTTATTTGGAAAAGGTAATATTAAGTACAAAGCTTTAGATGCTAGTATGATGACAGTGAGCCACTTATCTTCACTGATAAAGTCTCATACAGGAAAAGAAACAAGGAGAGGAAATGGATGTCCAAATGGTTAAAGTTAAAGACATGGACGTGTCACTTACTTCCACTGAAGAAGTGAAGAAAGGATTCCCTACAGCTCCATCGATGCAAAATTTTGAAGTTCAAAGAGCAAAACTTTGCGAAAGAAAGAAGTTTGCTAAAGAAGAGATAGAAGACCAGCTTGTTGTCCAAACAACTTCAACTCAAGAGGAAGTCAAGTCAAAGAATTCAATGCAACAAGGAAAAACAAGAATTCGTGTGATGTGCAGCTTTGGTGGAAAGATAATGATCCGAGGAAGAAAGCAACGTTACATTGGAGGCCACACAACTTATTGTTGTGGATTGTGATTGTTCTTATTCAAATCTTGTCACCCGAATCTTGAGTACATTTTGTACCAGCAGCCTTTTCATTATTTGATGTCAATTACCAGATGAAAGTTTGAAGTACCTTATCACAATCACCAACAATGAAGTGACAAATGCACTTGAGGAGTAAGAATGTCTTAGTGAAGCACAAGACTCCCGCATAGTAATTTTAAAGGGTGCGACCTTGTGTTGGACTGAGTCAATTCCTTGACCCCGGTTGCACTCGGTGTATGGTGGTCGAATCTAGGCTCAGGCCGACTAGGGCCGCCAAAGAGAGAAAATACAACATTTCAAATAATTATACGGACCTAATATTATGATGAGAAACCCGTAATTATAGTACACAATCCTAAAGCCTTCCCTTTGTAAGTCAAATGTGCTCACAAACTATCCAGAAGATGCTTCATTCATCATCAACAAAACTCTCCTTTATATAGAAGAGTATGTTTAGAATTCAAGAAGTCACTACATTAAATTTTATTAATATGTGTGGAATTCAAGAAGGTATTACATTAAATTTTATAGAAAAGAACGTAATAAAAAATAATTATATTAAATGCCAACAATTAATTAGATAATGAAAAGTCAAAAACTTATTATTTACTTAATGTGAATGAATGTTAAATCGCATTCATAACTCCCAACCCCAAAAATTCAATAAACAAAATTTATTTAAAATCATTCATAAATATCATTGTTCTGATATGATAAAAGGTCAATATTGATTTTTTAAGAATACTATTTAGTTAAATATTATTTATGGTTTGTTCTTAATATTTACAAAACCCTAAATAAAATAACCTAATTATTTTTTTCAGGGTTTTACAAAAAAAATATAAAATGCATGAAATTTTATTCTTTGTGATTTACAAAAAGTTTGTTACAACGTCGTAAATACAAGGTGTAAAATCTCTTTATAAAACAATTTCTTCATTTTTCTTGTGTTTTTTATAACAATTTTTATTTTGATGAAATTTTCAAGGACACAACTTAGTGGAAATCTGACTTGCGTCTTTTCACAAAATATTAAAATAAAAATCAAAGATCAATACTTTTGCTATGAGTTATAATTTATAGATATGATCTAGATCCTATCCTTCACCCATTGTCTCCCTTTCCTAGCAACCAAATTAGCAGCAACAATCAAAGGGCGACTGCACCACCACAGCGACGAACCAGCAGCCAAGCAAATCGGTTCACTTTACTAGTTTAAACGGTTAAATTGTATGGTTTACTTAACCGGGTAAAAATACTTAACCGGTTAACTAATACCTTCCACTTGACCGGGTAATTGATAATTAACCGGGTAGCGGGTAAATAATTTAAATAAATTCATGGATACCAACGTTCGATCCCACCGCGTCGATATATATACATATATACATATATATATATATATATGTACATATTTTCCGGGTCTTTACAATTTACTATTATTATTTATATTATATATTGCGAGACTTATTTGTTGTATTTAAATTCATGTTCTAGAATGCAACATTTACATTAACTATATTTTTAATTAACACCCAGTCCAGTATAGTCAGGTCGTTACAAGCCAAGTGTTACTATAGAAAACTAAGTGTCTCGTACATTAATTTTCTATTAATTTTCAATCATTTTAAATATACTATAAGCTTGGAATAATTTAAGCCCATGAACCGAACCAAAATCCCACTACCAAGCAAACAATCTCGAGGAAAGAATAGTCTAATAATAGAGTCCTCCAGCTGTCCCGACTCTACCATCCTTCCATGCTCTGCGAAGGCAATTTCGCGTTAGTGATAAGTCCATTAAGCCGCATAATTAAATGAAACAAGTCAATATAATCCCTATTATCATTTCTTGAGACTTTTAGTATTTATGAGCCTATGCTGAGCTCCAATTATGCTGGGAGGGGTGGCCACCCCATCCAGCTACAATCCCGCCCATGCACACACGCTACGTGGCCCACGGCCTGTAGTTACCGATATTTTCCATTGACTCACCCTCTCGATATCACAAGTGCATAATGAGTCATCTTGCGCAACTGCACCCTATCACCCCTTTCGGCATGGGGGCAGGTATTTAATCTTTTAAGAATTTTAGGGGGTGCTGCCCTGTGTTAGACTAAGTCAATTCATTGACCCCAGTTGCGCTCAGCGAATGGTGGTCGAGTGTGAGCTCATGCTAACCAAGACTCCGACATAGTAATTTTTAAGGGTGCTGCCCCGTGTCGGACTGAGCCAATTCTTTGTCCTCAGTTGCGCTCAGCACATGGTGATCGAATGTGGGCTCAGGCCGACCAAGACTACCAAATTGAAATATATAACATTTCAAGTAATTATACGAACCTGGTATTGTGATGAGGAACGGTAACTATGACACACAATCCTAAAGCCTTCCCTTTGTGAAATAAATGTGTTCAGAAACTATCTAGAGGATGTTTCATGTAACATCAACAGAAATTTCCTTTATATAAAAGATTATGTATGGAATTCAAGAAGTCACTACATTAAATTTTATAAATATATATCAAATTTAAAAAGTCATTTGTGTGATAATGTAAAATCAAAAGGTAATTATAAAGTTAATATGAATGGATGTTAAATCCTAAAAATATTATAAATATCATTATACCAATATGCTAAAGGTCAAAATCGATAATTTATAATATTAAATTTTTTTCAATTTGGTAGCCTAATTTAATTAAATAATATTTATGCTTCGTTCTAAGATTTACAAAACCCTAAATAAAATAAGCTAATTATTTTTTTAAGGGTTTTACAATCTCCCTAGCTTGGGAATTTTCGTCCTTGAAAATATAATAAGGAGACTAATCGGGATTTTACAATCTCCCTAGCCTGGAAATTTTCGTCCTCTAAAATATAATAGGGTCATGAGGAGAAAAATTGGTGTTTTTTTCTTTATTTAAGCATTGCCACTCATATGCATAGCTAAAGTGGGGCACATTGTCCCATGACACAATTATTTATAGCACACAGATGTCCCATACCACCCTTACTATCTTGATAACACCTCTGATTGTAAAGGCATCCCATATACGCTCATTGGCTTAAGTGTCACGTGCACCTAGCATGCACATAAGTGGCACACCCATAATTATGTACCATCTAAATAATGAAAATTAACTCTATAAAAGAATGATCAATTGGTATATAAAAGAAATTTTACCCTTGGGATAGTGGACTCTTAAACTTTCAACAAAGTAATGATTGATTTGCATGGTTCCGCGGGAAACACAACTCTGATACCACCTGTAATGACCCACCCGTTCCAAGCCACAAGCCAAGTGTTACTATAGAAAACTAAATGTCTCATAAATTAAATATCTATTAATTTTCAAGATTTTGACTAAATCCATAACAGTAAATTTAATATATAAATGCTCGGAAAAATCTAAGCCCATGAACTCAACCAAAATCCCATTGTCATCCAAACAATCTCGAGGAAAGAATAGTCTAATAATAGAGTCCTCCACCTAACCCAACTCTACCCATCCTTCCATGCTCATACCGACGGAGGCAATTATGCATTAGTGATAAAACCACTAAGCCGTATAATTAAATAAAACAAGTCAATATAATCCCTATTATCATTTCTCGAGACATTTAGTACTTATGAGCCTACGCTGAGCTCCAATTATGCTGTGAGGGGCGGCCACCCCATCCAGCTACAATCCCATGCATGCGCAGACATGCTATGTGGCCCACGGCCAGTAGTTACCAATATTTTCCATGGACTCACCCTCTCGGTATCACAAGTGCATAATGAGTCGTCTTGCGCCACGGCACCCTGTCACCCCCTTTTTGCATGGGGGTAGGTATTTAATCTTCAAGAATTTTAGGGGTGCTGCCCTGTGTCGGACTGAGTCAATTCATTGACCCCAGTTGCACTCAGCGCATGGTGGTCGAGTGTGAGGTCATGCCGACCAAGACTCTGACATAGTAATTTTTAAGGGTGCTGCCTCGTGTCGGACTGAGCTAATTCTTTGTCCCCAGTTGCACTCAGCACATGGTGATCGAATGTGGACTCAGGCCGACCAAGACTCCCAAATTGAAATATATAACATTTCAAGTAATTATACGAACCTGGTATTGTGATGAGGAACGGTAACTATGACACACGATCCTAAAGCCTTCCCTTTGTGAGTCAAATGTGTTCACAAACTATCTACAAGATGTGTGGAATTCAAGAAGTCACTACATTAAATTTTATAAATATCTGTAGATTTTAAAAAGTCATTTGTGTGATAATGTAAAGTCAAAATGTAATTATTAAGTTAATACGAATGGATGTTAAAAATCTGATAAATATGATAAATATCATTATACCGATATGCTAAAGGTCAAAATCGATAATTTATAATTTTAATTTTTTTCAAGAATTAATTTAATGAAATAATATTTATGGTTCGTTGTAAGATTTACAAAACTCTAAATAAAATAACCTAATTATTTTTTCAGGGTTTTACAGTAAGGCAAATGTAGTGGCAGATGCACTAAGTTGGAAGCCATTGTCGTGTGGAGCCAGATTAGAAGCAATGGTATTTTGTATGATAATCAGAGGGCTAATGTGTTTGACAGAGAGTTGGCAGCGGTGATGGCGAGATTAGCAATCAACATGACAATGTTAAACTGGATCATGGAGGCACAAAATGAGGATGAGTTGCCAAACAGTTGGATGGCATAGAGAGAACAACCTGATTTGATTAGAGATGCTGATGGGTTTGTGCATACGAGAGAATGGTTGTACATGCCAAAACTGCCAACACAGTCAGGAGGCACACTATTCCAAATTCACGGTCCACCCTGGACCAGATAACATGTATGATGATCACTACAGATCATACTAGTAGCCTGGCTAAAGAAGGATGTGCTTGATGTGGTGTCAAGAAGTATTATCTGTTAGCAGGTGAAGGACGAGCACATGAGACCAAGAGGGATGCTTCACTCTTTGCCGCTTAGTAAGTGGAAGTGGAACCGTGTCACTTGTGATTTTGTCACAGGTCTACCACCAACACGTTGTCATCTTGATACAGTGCCAGTGATTGTAGATCGATTGACAAAATCAGCCCACTTCATTTAGATCAAAAAAATGTGTCCCTCGATTACCTTAACTGGATTCTAAAGAGACCAGATTATCAGGCTACATGGAGTACCAAGAGAGATTGTTTTAGACCAAGATTCATGAATTACAACTACATTTTAGACTTCTTTGCACAGAGGTCCATGTGAACTGCTGGTTCTCCTCATGCCTCTTCAAAAGGGCTATCAAAAGGGCTCTCACTTGTAGACCGCATCCTTATCTTGCCAACTACTTCTACTACAGTGACTGTCACGACTACTGTTTTGGTGATGGCTCTCACTATGTCGATTAACAAAAACTGGTACAATGGTCTCTTCTTGTGGCATGGTAGTCCTCGGTCAACTAGAGGCTATGTCACTGTGACCATGGTTGGGACTATCTTGTCTGGGCAATGGAGGGGATGGGACCCTGATCTGCATCCTACGGTCTGTTCCATCATCATGCTAGTACTCCCTACTCTAATCTGATCACCCTGTCACACCACTGTTTGGTAAGAAAATCTCTAGGCCAAAAACATTAAGAAAGAAAAATACCTATCTGCATAGCTTAAAGTAGCTTTCGCACACATGTAACTTGTAATCCATCTACCATCCTAATCAACCAAGGGTTAGCTCTGATGCCATGATTGTAGCAGCCCATTTTGGCTGGGCAACCGAACCATTTGCTAATCTTCTTGATTTGGCTAAGCCGACTTGGATATACCCTCGGTGTCTCAAGATGGGGACGCAATATGTAAGGCATGGATGGGATGCTTGAGTTCTAACATTGTCGTACAAGCATGCTATGATATACAATTAATTATAAAACAAACTAAACACACGAAAAATTTTGAAGACAATAGTTATTTTTAAAACAAAAAAGACAGAGTCTCTCCATAAAGTGCAATACGGGTCATCTTGTAAACAACAAACAATATATATTTATATCCATAAGCATAAAAAACACAGTCCAAACACAACATTTTTTTCACATTCAAATTATCATTACTTTCCTCATCATATGAGCTAAGTCTAAACTCCATTGCTCAACCTGCTCATTTTCCATTCTCTATTTTCCTCCACATGCAAAATATTTATATCAGTACATAGAATAACATTCAAATTTCATCATCCACATAGTTTGACACACATCATCCCTATCAATTACACACGTCAAGTACATGTGTGCCCGATTCAATGCTGCTCCTTCGCAGTCCCGACAACATTCATTCCTTGCAATTTTAGGTACATGTGTGCTCGATATCAGTTACTAGTCCAGAAATAACTAATAACAAACTAACACAAGAGAGCTGACCCTCTTATTGAATGAAAACCTCATTACTATTCCTCATAGAACTCTCATAAGGGCAATAACTAAGAGTCATCGACCTCGTGTGACAGCATCCTCTTTCTATCTCATCCTCATTCATTGGCCACTTGCGCTGAAAAATTATTCTCTTCTCTTTCATCCTTCTACATCCTCCGTATCACTCCTAGCCCTTAGTACATAGGCTGACCCTTTGAAACCACTAGTCAGGACATGCAGTACATAGTAGTACCCGTAACCCTCCACACTTCTCCAGGTTTGAGGAACTCAAAGGTCGAGTTATCAACATCCCTCGGGAATAGAATAGACTCTCACCAATTCTAGAGCCTGCATTGACAAACATATGCCCTATCTCAAGATGCAAACATTTATTTTCTCTCATCTCACATTTCACTGAAAACGTGAAAAACTACATGTACAAGGCTTGGGTAGGGATTTCAATATAATAGGCCTGAAGTTATCATGAGCTAGATATGAGTTTCAAAAACAAACTCGAGGGATCTCATCCTTGAACATTATTAATCCGGAAATATCATACAACTAGATAGCCCGTGCGGAGTGGGATAAAATAAATCCACCACTTGACATGTCTGCTTACCTATTAAAACATAACACAATAGCATATAAAAGTCACACCAAAAGCGAGTTCTAAATGGATATGGTACAAGCTCCAATCGTGTCCTCGCGCCCAAGCGATGAGCTACTCCATACCTACACATCAAACTAAAAGTTAACGCCTGCTTATGATGCATTCACACATCCGATAGCACACACACATCAGTCATACTCACATCAATCATACATCAACCAATATAAGATTTCCTACGCTACGTTGCATTAGATTACAATACTTACTTAGTTTACCTAATTAGTTCCTTAGCATTTGTTTTAATACAATTCAATCAAGTAATTCACATTTTTATTACAATAAAATAGTTAACATATCAATTCATCAATCCTATAATGTTGTGCTAATAATTATCACCTTAAAGAAATTAAATCAGAGTTATTTAGACCTCACGTCATCAGCAATCAGTGATAGTTATGGTTTTGTTGCATGGCTCGAGACTTGAATTTGGCACCCAGCGGCATCAAAAGTTTGATCAGGCTCGACTGGATGGATTCGGTGGGATATCCGGTGAATTTCAGCGAATCCAATTTTCCAGTGGTTTCCGATGATTTTTCAACAGTTTTTGGCGAATCTGATTTTCAGCGAATCAGGTTTTTTAGGTAACTTTTTCTGCAAGATGTGTCAGCATAGACAGAGGAGTAGTGATGTCTTTTGCATACACATGTTAGACGATAGAGTGGTTAATATTTTTGTAATGATTTTGTTATATTGAGAATGATGTGATAAAATGCAATACATGATGATGTGCTGTGATATGATATTTGTTTAAGTAGAAAATGTCTAATGATGACATGTGAATATATATGTTTTAGTAAATATGTTTAGGCATTGAATATGTACAACAAATGGTCAAGACCCATAATTTAATGCGAAATGTGAATAGAATGCACAAGTGCGTCGAAACCCAAGCTGTAGAATGATTATACAATAGATTAGAATGTTGTGTGAATGAAAATGTATGATATATATATATATATATATAGAGAGAGAGAGAGAGAGAGAGATTTAAGTTTTGTGTGCTGCAGCACAGCCATCTTGGCTGTGCTGCAGTTTGATTGCAGCTGTTGGATTATATCCAACGGCTGCAAAATAACCATGACCATTGGTTGCTCTGCTCCCGCAATGCTGCGCAGCACACATCCCTTCCCTTCTTCCCGCACAGCACACAACACAGCTAGAACAGTCACGGCGGAGGAAGGTGGGAGGCATCGGCATGGAGGTCCAGTGAGGAGGGAGTCGCAAGGTATAGCGCAGGCATTTGCTGCACTGACGACAAAGTAGAGGAGCTGTTTCACTTCCTCTATTTCTCCCGGAATGCCGGGCAGCAAGACCGGTGGGTTGAAGGCCGGAGGCTGCCACTTGGGAGTCCAGTGAAGAGGCAGTTGCCGGCATGTCCACAGTTGCCATCGCCTCGATCAAAGCTGAGCTAAATCGTGCCACCGACCAAAGGATCTTTGTTTCCCCCTCCTCTGTTCTCACTGTTTCTCCCGGGACACCGGGCAGCTGGCTAGGCGGATGAAGGCGGGAGGCGTTGACTTGGGAGTCTGGTGAGGAGGAGGTCACCGGTGAGTCCACCGTTGCCATCACCTCGATCAAAGCTGCAGCTTCTTCGATGCCGCCAACCACCATTCTCTGTTTCCAACTTCCTCTGTTCTCTCAATTTCTCCCGGGACGTTACGCAGCACGGCCAGCGAGATGAAAGCGGAAGGTGTCGGCTTGGGAGTCCGGTGTGGAGGAGGTCACCGGCATCGCCTCAATCAGACCTGCAACTTTCTTGTGCCGCCAACCACAGCCGCTTCCTCTGTTACACTTCTGTAATTGACGGCAAAGAGTTATGTCTTTAGATGGTGCTGATTGTATTTGCTCGTAACAGATTGAGTTTAGTGGTCAGCAACCTCTTCATGATGATGATCCCATATCAATATTAGACATGGAGCAACCTTCTAGTGCTGCTGTGGTGAATCTTGTTGATCCTGGTTTAGTGTCTTCGAGTATATCTAATTGTCTGCCTTTAGAAAACGTTGCCTCAAGTTCTTCAGATTCCAGCACAATCCAGCAGTCTCAACATACTGAGAAGACAGTACCTCTGGGATTAGGTGGTGTAGGGCTTCAACCAAAGGTTTTTTTAATCTGCCCTTCACACAGAGAATTTGTTCCATCTACAAATATGATGTTTGAACTTTTCTGTATACTTGCTTTCAAAAAATAATAAACTGGTTAAAACAGATTTGAAAGTTGGACCCTGTTTGGCTTCTTCAAATCAGAATGAGTCTGTTGCTTGGGGTCAGGTCAGGTGCTTCTAGACTGTCATGATGTTTTGATCCTTTGTGTTTTTAATTTGGTTGGTGGGTTGGTGGGTCAAGTCGGGTGCTTCTGGCAAAATTTGATGTACATTTTCCTAGTAATTATTTCATAATTGTTTCATTCACCTATTTTGTATATCTGATGGAAGAAAATAGCAACATTAGATATTCTGTCGGGGAGAAAATGTCAATAATTCCATGGAAGGTAATGAAGATTAGATACACGATTTGTGGTTTACTCAACATGGAATACAGATTACAGAAAAAGATTGTGAATAGACAATAGAAGTGAAGATTTTGACAAAATAGAAGATGAGTGTGAAACAGTAAAAATACCCGAATGCTTTGAAAATATGACTCCTTGTTTGGGCATGGAATTCTCTTTAGAAAAAGTTAGTCTAAAACCCGTGACTCGAGTTAGGGTTTTACATTACCAAACCAGTCAATTCGACCGTTGGTTCGAGTTGAGTCAGTTTCATGAACCGCGTGCTGAGTCGAGGCTAGCTGTGAGTTATGAGCAATGAGAGTCAGGTGTACCTGAATATATGATAATAACGTCGAGAAGATGGTGAGATATGAGTTATCAGAATATATGAAAGTATGCAGTATTTTTTTCTTTTTATATGTTGGACCGTAGAAATAGTTTTAGGCCGAATAGCGGATTAGGACGCGTTGGATCATATTTGGGTGGGTTATTAGTTATAGAACATATCATTTGGATGTTGCTGTGTTCATTTGATTTTACGGGATTTTCCCATATTTGTTTAGATTTTTTTAGAATTTATTACGAACTAGTTATTATTTTGACTCGAGTCAAAATCGAGTCAATACTTATTTACGAAATTGCCACTGGAGTATTTCTTCTTCCTCCCGACACTTCCTCACACATACCCCATCACCGCCGCCTTGTGTTGTCGCCGCCGCCGCCGCTGTCGATGCTGTGCTGCCGCCGATCAATGCCGTCCACCCCACCGTGCCGCCACGACCCACCCCGGCCACCATCTCGCCGCCACAAAGCCGGAATCGCCCCACAAGCCGCGATGCCCTCCCTCATCGATTCGCTGCCATCCGGGCCATTCCGCTGCCGCTATGACCCCAACGAGCACCCCCTCGCCGTCGCCGACGTTTCCCCCATCATCCCGACCGCTGTCGAGGCCGGCCGCAACCCCGATCAGAGCACGCTGCTGCCACCACCCACTTTCGACGCCGCCACTGACAGCCATCGCCGCCACGGCTGCTTTGTTTGACACCACCATCGGACCAAGCTCGTTGAGCTGGTGCCGATAGACCCCCTGATTGCCCCGTCCCGAATCATCGCCGGAAAACCGCCGGAATCCGCCGGAAAACTGCCGACACTCGCCGGAAAACCGCCGAAACCGCCGGAAAATTGGATTTGTGGGAAATTCGCCGGATCATCCGCCGAACGCACCCTATCCAATCTGATCAGACTTCGGACGCCGCTAGGTGCCGAATTCGAGTTTCGAGCCTCGAAACGGAAACCCTAGTTGTCGTCGATTTTCGACGACGCGAGGTATAATCTATTTTAACTTAATTATTTGAAAGGATTGATTATTAAAATTGCATGCTAGGATTGGTGAATTGTGTGTTATAATAATATATATAAATGTAGATTTGATTAATGCTAAAATATGAAATTTGTTTGATTGAGTGGTGTTAAAAATGGAGGCTAAGAAACAAATTAGGGTAACTAGGTAATGATCATGATCTAATGCAAACTAGCCTAAGTAGACTTGCTAGAATTGATATAGGTTGATGTGTGTTGATTGATGCGTGTTTGTGTTGATTGTGTGTGCATGCTATAGGATGTGTGATTCATCATGCGGGCGTTAGTTTTTAGCTTGATTGTGTAGGTACGGTGTAGGAGCTCGCCGCCTAGGCGCGTGGACCTGTTTGGAGCTTCTACCAGGTCCGTTTAGGACTCGTCTCTATTTTTTTATGCTACTCTATTGTGTATTTGATTTATCATGTGCAGGACGAGTTAAGTGGCATTTTATAGGATCCCACTTAACTCGGGTCATTTAGCCAACAGTTTTTCGGATTAATAACCCTCGAGGATGAGATCCCTCGAGTTTGTTTTCGAACATCAAATCCAGCTCACGATGCCTTCGAGCCTATTGTATAAATCCCAACCTAGACCTATATATATGTATAGTTTTCGCGTTTTCAGTGAGAGATTGAATGAGGGAAATTCGACTATCGTGCTATGCGAGCGGACACGTGTGAGTCGATAGTGGGCTCTGGAATGGTGTGCAAGCTGTTTCATTCACGAGGGATCCTGACAACTCCACATTTGAGTTCCTCAAACCCGGAGAAGTGTGGAGGTTTACGGGTACTGCAATGCAGCGCATGTCTAGACTTGTGGTTTCAAAGGATACCTGAGAGTGCTCGGCCTTCGTGCTCAAGGCCAGGAGTAATATGGAAGGTGTAGAGGGCGAAAAGGAATGAGATTTGATGCGAGAAGCATTAGAGAAATGGCCAAGGTATGAGAATGAGAAAGAAAGGGGGCGCTGTCGACCCGAGGGCGACGGCTCCCATATGTGCCCTGATGAGAGTTCTTGAGGAAGTATATGGTTTTTATTCAACAGGAGAGTTTGCTCTCCTATGCCAGATTGATATTAGTTATTTTCCGGGCCAGTAACACTCATTACTGACGGTTTTTCTATATATATGTAAGTGAGGAATGCGAGCGATGAAAGCTGTCGGGACTGCGGAGGAGCAACACGGAACCGCGCACACATGTACTTGCCGCGTGTAACGTATAATTATGGTTGTTTAATGCTGTGTGAATGATTATTATAATGTTTTTTCTTGATGAATTGCCTGTTATGAAATGAACGGATAGATGTGAATGAGCAGGGAGCCTTGGAGTTCAGACTTGGCTCAGGTGAAAACGAATGAGATAGTGATTGAATGTCATGGTAAATTGTTATGTTTTATCGTATTTTGATAAAATATTTATATACCCTTGGTCTGGACAGGTTGGCCCCTATTGCACTTTTAGGGGAGATTCTGTCCGTTTTTTCGTAAATATTAATGAATTTTTATTTAAATTTCTTGCTTGTTGAATGATTTTGTCTTGTTTTTGCTTATACATCATAGCATGCATGTAGGACCGCGTTAGAACCCAATTGTTCCCATTCATGTATTTCATGTTTGCATCTCCATCTTGAGATGCCAAGTGCAGATCCAAGTCTGCTTAATCGAACCCAGTAGATTAGCGAACGGTTCGGTCACCGGTGACATTTCCGGGTCGGTTCACGGGTGAGCCGAAATGGGGTGTTACAGTTAGCAAATGATTTTTACAACGAGTATGCAAAAAGACAAGGGTTTGGCATTCGAAAGGCTGGTTTTTATGTATCAAGATAGACAACTATATCACATCTCAAAAATTTGTCTGTTCAAAAGAAGTTAAAAAAATATGAATGACGAGAGGAAGATGGGGAGAGAAGTGAAAAGGCATAGAGAGACTAGAGAAGATTGCAAAGCTTATATAAGAATACATTTAAGCAAGGGCGGGGTGTGGAAAGTAGAAGAATTTTTGGACATTCACAGTCATAACTCCTCAACTCCAACCAAAGTTGCAAATCTTCGGTCTCATAGTCATCTTTATGAATCCTGCAAGGATATGATTGATTCACTGCATCAAACAGGAATGAGACCATCAACCATCTCTAATATTTTGAATGCAACTTCCAATAATGTCGACATAGATAGAGTGACGCGTCAATCTTGCATCAGCCATCTGAAAAACACCTGTAAGAATGATGTTGGGCAGCAATGCTTAAGTGTTATCAAGTACTTTTAAGAGAAAAATGTGAAAGATAATGACTTCTTTTAAATTGAATTACATGAAAATGGAACGACCCAAAATGTTTTTTGGGCTGATTGAAGATCAAGAGTATCTTACATGAACTTTGGCGATGTGATAGTGTTTGATGTAACTTATAAGACCAATGCATTCTCTATGCTGTTTGCTCCATTCACAGGTATTAATCATCATAGGCAATCTACCCTTTTTGGTTGTTCCTTACTTGCTGATGAGACAGAGGCAACATTCACTTGGTCGTTTAAGTCATGGTTAAAATGTACGTGGGAAAAAGCGCCTACTTGGATTATCAAAGATCAAGATGGTGCAATGTGAAAGGCTATTGCAACTGTTTTTTTGAGAACCCATCACAAGTTTTGTTCATGGCCCCTTTCAGTTGCGTACAAAAGGTCATCCCAAGAATAGTCAAAGATTAAAGGCTAGATACGAAGTTCCTCAAGCTCAAACAAAAAACGGATGTGTAGTCTTTGTAATGAGAGACGTCATTATTCTACAACATGTAAAAATGTTCATAGCAATTGTAACAATGATTCCATGCAATAGGATTTTTTGGGCTTATATAATGTATAGATGTTGGGAAACATTGCCATTGGATTTTTTGTGTATTTTGTGGCTTGTAATCTTCTATGAATGACAATGATATTTTTTTATCTATTTATATTATTTTTAATATTATATATATGTCACTTTGAACACAACCATGATAAACCATACTTCTTTTTTATTTTTTACATAATTACAACATCTCAATTTTTTATCGAATATTGATTAAATAGGATCTTGATGGATTCGAACCACCATCCCTTAAGCATTTCTTGAAGGCTATGCAAATTTTGAGCTAAAGATCCATAACAGTTTAATTCATTAAAAAACATAAGCCGGTGGTTTGACGACAAGCTTTGGAAAGTTGATGATTTTCATATGCCATCAAGCAAATGCAATTACACAAATATTACATTTTGCAATTCCTGTACACATCATCCTGGTATATAAAAAATGCAAAACAAAACACAACATTTTCTTTCAGGCCAGCTGGAAAATTAGAACAGTACTGAAAATGACATAGAATTCTAGATATGGGAGAAACAAACAGTTAGACCATACATGCAGCAGGCCCAGTCAATTGCTGGTGTACCATTGATAGCTAGACCATGCATCCACTAGACCAGCACCCGGCCGCCTCAATATTCATTCAGTGTTTCTCAGATTCTTTCTCAGATATTTACTGTTGATCTCCCTTAGTTATTGTGAATCAAGTTTCAAGTCTCTTTTCTTCTCAGATTGTGAAAGCAGCTCCATGGCAGATTCCACCATTCTCATATGTTTTCTGCTAGTATTATGCATCATATGCTAAAAGGAAAGCAATTTGAATAGCAAGGGATATACAAGGCACTGCCGTCCACTGCCTAGGGTTGTCTGAATGCATTTAACTGAATCTGCAACATCAACATGCACATAAGAATTCCAAGTTGCTAGATTTAACCCAAAGGGCATCAGCAAGAACTATATAAGCTTACAGGAATAGCGAGAGGGCATCCTGTTATAGAGCTGATGTAGTTGGAAGTAAGATAAGCGGCTTCTTCACAATAATCTAAAAAGATAGCTGGTGCACCAATCTTTTCTATTAGTTCCTGAAACAGAAATTGATATTCACAAAAACTAACTCATTTCTACAGCTTTGAAAATATAGTACAAATTAAGCAAACTATAGAGATTAAAGCATTTACAGTATTGACTGGTAATGATAATTCAGATGACAAAAATTCTCTTCCTGATTTACATTTTACAATTTATGGTCTTTTTGCATCATTTCCACCATTCAATTCTACAAGTATTGCCTGCTCGAATCTTTGCAAGTCGATTTCCAGTCAATAAGTTGCTGATATTAATTGATCCCGCTGCAATACAAGAGCAACAACATGGGTAAACTCACAATAATGCATACAGATAATTTCGGCAGACTTCTGTGTGTTGAGAATTTCTTACCTGCATATATACAATAATGCATACAGATAAGTTTAGATAATACTTGTCTCAGCAATGATCTTCAACATTAAAAAAAAATAAGAAGGTAATGGAACAAGCAATAGACAGAAACTGTGATCAGTGAGTCATTGTTTTTGTAGTAAAACAAGCTCCTGATGACCTCATCAGGGATTACATTTAAGAAACATATCCTCTGGTTTGTTTCTATCCATGAAAACAAAAAAATGTCAAGAAACAAAGGAAAAAACAGGCATACACCTAGTTTCAACTGGAAGATGATTTGCACAGCATCCGGCATAACAACAAATGCGCATTGCAGCAGCCATTGAATCCTGGACATGTAATGAGATGGCGAGTGTAGAACCAATACATGACAACCCAGGCACCTGTAGAACCAATACATGGCATGACCATTAATTCATTTATACTAACAGAAAGCTCCCGCAAATCATGAATCCATTAATCTAAAACTGTTTCAAGAGCAGTCGTCCTCTTTGATTGTGCTAGAGCAGGTCAACCTGCCTAAAAATGAAATATGTGATTTGGGTGATTTTTTTTAGCAGATCAACTCCAAACTGCTAAAAAAAATGAAATTTCTACACCACAGCTTACATGATCAACATAGCAAGGTCAGGGAGAAAGAGAAAGAAATCGATTCGATCACCTGCCTAGTGGCCAAAACCCAACCGGTGGCCATGGCAGCAGCGATTTGGTAGGTGCATTTCATCATGAGCGCTCAGAGGACCGGGGCGTTGTTCCTCCGTGCATCCTCCTAGAAAGCCCGCTGCAAGTCCACCACAAAAGCCGTTTGTGCACTCCACTCCACCGCGTTGTCGGCCACCCACAGCTCGATCATCAACTCTAGCATAGCAGGTGGGGGGGGGGGAGCGCGGCGTCATTATCTTTGAAGGGGGGCGGGGGAATGTCCAGTCGTTGGATAAAATCCAACCACCGGAACACTGCAACACAGCCTCCCCAGGCTCTAATTGCAGTACATAATGATTTGACAAAGTGGCCCCTAATTGCACTTTTAAGGGAGTCTCTGTCCATTTTAATTTAAAAATTTTATTGATTTTTATTGAAATTATTTTTGTATGTGAATTTATTAACATTTCATCCATATATTATCTTATTAGGGTTACGTGCATTCATCCATGCATAGCGATTAATATCTTCATCTTATGATTCTGAGAGTAGAACAACACTAGTTGGGTTTGGGTTAGCCGACCTAATCAGGACCAGTAAAATTCTGGTTCGGTTCATGAGCGTGTACTAGATTTGAGGTGTTACAATTTTAGTGCTAGATGTAGGCTATTTCAGCATTTAGTATCCATTTGGGATTTTCATGATACCTTTTTTGCATGCATCTAAGGGATTTCAGAATAATGGGTTGCCTCTGTGGGCCCAACATAATTAAGTCATAGATTTTCATCCAATTGAGTCCCGAGTTTCGAGGCCCACTTATACTTTTTGAGTTAATTATTGCCTATAAAATAACTTTTAACCCTTCAGTCAGTTTCTACTTTGGACAGTCTCGACCCAATCTTTTCATCCATAGGTGGGCCCCTAGACCCACGAGTTGCCAGATGGTTCAGAACACACCATGTGGCAAGATCGGGACCGTCCAATAAAAATTAAAATAAAAAACTTAGCCTTTCTCCCCGATATTTTAGATTTGCACCTTACCGCTGCTGCCACTTCGGCTCACCCCCAACTAGTTTTGGGCCCTCCTCCAGCCACTAGACTAGTCCGATCATGACCGCCTCGTGGCCGGCTACTAACTAAGATCCACTACCAATGCCAGCGTCTACTTGTTCATTGTCGGTGGAGCAATTTTTGCCATTGGTGTCCTACCGCCGCTGCCGCCACTTTCAGGGTATTTTTAGCACCAACAAGCCACTTTCGGTGAGGCCAACTTCCCACATAGATTCCCCTCATCAACTTCTTTGCTTTGAAACCACCCTTGACCACGGTCGTGCCCGTGATCACTGTCGGTGATGTTGTCTCACCAGACGGTGATTTCGCCGTTCTCCAACCATTTTTCGTTGGCCAATTAGCGGCCAGGTTCCATTGATCACCACTGCCATCACCTCTGCCACAATGTCCTTTCTTGATCGCAACTGGCTGTAGCCTCCGATTGGTGACTTCCGGTGACAGGCACCACTAGCCCGATTAGCACCGTTTACTTCCGCCTGCCAGTGTCGCGCCCGCCTGTGCGATCCTATTCACCTGCCCGCTAGCCCATGCCCGAGTCCACCAGTCCATGCCTGTGTACACCAAGTCGACCTTGCCCATCAGTTTAGTTAACCCTAACCAAGTTGGTTCAGCCCATTCAATTCGTTTTGATTGGGCCCATTTGACTCCATATGCCATTTTCAACTCTTTTTATACCATTTTTATCTATTTCTTGACCATTTTCAATAATTCAAGATACCCTACATTAGTTTAGATTCATATTCAAATTATTTAGCATGTTTGTGTGTTATAAATATTTTTCTCTGTTTATTATTTATATAATTTATTTAGTTATTTATTTATTTATTCATTATTATTCCGTTCTTGTTATTTGTATATTTATTCATTATAATGCATGTTGTATGATTATTTATTATTATTAATGATATATTTACTTATTAATATTATTATTTTGAGGTTTACTAAATTGTATTTATTTATCTATCTATTTATCTATTTGTTTTTTCATGTGTATGTTATTATTTATTTGTATTAATTATGTAATTTGTATTAGATAATGTTTGCACATATTTAAGCTTATCCATTTATGTAGATAAGTTCTAAGAGATTCTCAGGAAAATATCTTTGTTGTTCCAAATCTGCTGAAAGATTTTTAAAAAAAGTTAGAGGAAACGATTTGTGCTGTTCTGAAACTATCAGAAGAAATTTGTGAAAATATTTGACCAGCCATGATTCCACGCCAGTAAGGATTGAATAGAAAGGCTCCCAACACCTATAAAAAATCAAGTCTAATCATTGAGGTAGGGGGAGAAAATTTTCAAAGAAAAATAAGGCTCGTGTTTATGGCTACAAAAATGAGAGAGAATGAATGAGGCTTCTTCTCCCCTCTCCCATGTAAAGAAGATGCCGCTGCCATGAAGGAAGGAGAAAGCTGCCAATCAACTCTTCATTGGAGTGCTGTTTGAAGTTTTCACAAGAGCCTTTGAGTTTCCTTGCGCAGCCCCCATCTATGCCCTTACATACTGCTCCAAATCTGTCTAGCCTCGCCAAAGCCCTGCTGGCCCACTACATTGTGGCTGCCACCTTGGACGAAAGATGGGAATTTGTAACCATCCAGCCACAATAGATTTAATCCAAGGGAGGTTTTGTTTTTTTATTTTGCAGGGCTGCAATGAAGCAGAGGAAGAGAAGCCTGCGGGAGAGGAGATGCTACTCTGGCAACCGTCATCAACATCTAGACGAAGCCAACCTAGCCATCGATCATACCAAGTCGACTCAGCCGTCGGAGACCTTGATTGGCATTGAGAGGGTGGAGATGTAACACCCCAATCTGGTTCACTCTCAACCCAGATCAGAACTGTTACAAAGGATTGAAATACTATAAACCGATTAAGTTGGCTGACCCCAAAACCAAAACGGCTACGACAAAACACTCTCGACGTCCGAAGATGGAGCACGCCGCTAATGCGCAAACAATATATGAATGAGATGCAAAACCCTAACAGGATACTACATGAATTTCATGATGATAGCCACACACAAAAATAATTAAAATAACAAAACAATTCATAAAAATCCTGGAATAAAATGGACAGAGTCTCCCCTAAAAGTAACGACCTGTTAAAATATAGCACAATATAGTATATATCTAAAACAATAATTTATATCGCAATAGAATTCAATCATCCACACATATTGTAATTGGCATCTTGCCCACCTACAATTCATGCTCATCATGTTTTTGTTCATTTTCAACTCAACATAGCTGATCATTCCTGGACATTAGAACATTTCCAAGCATTTCTAAAACAAGGCATACAAGCCTCACAAACACATGCGTTGTACTAAACAGTACCCGTAACCTCCACGTTCTCCAGGTGTGATGAACTCAAACACGGAGTTGTCAGGATCCCTTGGGAATAGAACAGTCCGCTGGCACTAATCCAGAGCTCGCTTTGACTGGCACGGCATCCACTCATGGCACGTGCAAGTCGACTCATCTTCTCTTGTCTCACTAAAAACTCGATAAAACTATTTATAAGGCTGGGTCGGGATTTATTATAATAGGCCCGAAGGCAACTTGAGGTGGATCTTATTTTCAAAAACAAGCTCGAGGGATCTCATCCTCAAGGGCTATTAATTTTGAAACCAACTGCCCAGATGGCACATGTTAGGTGGGGTCCGATAAATCATCCACCTGACACATCCTACGATCAATAAATCAAATCACCGATAGAGTAGAGCCATAAAACCTGAGAAGCATGTCCTAACGTACCTGTCAGAAGCTCCAAGCGCAGTCTCATGCTTAGATGGCGAGCTCCTGCAACGAACCTACATGAACATAACTATTTACTAACGCCCATACATATATCATGCACGCCTATATAACTAATATATCCACATGCATACATGAATCTAATCAAACATGACAATCATCTCAACAATAACACTAAATCTCTAATTGTCAGGCAAGTTAATAATTTTATGATTTCATACATTACTTATTACCTAACACTTTTAATTCCAATTTCAAAGTATACCTATTCTAATTTGGTGACAATGGTTTAATCAACTTAATCCATTTAACTTAATACTAGCATGCAAAACCTAAATCATGCAATTTCATAAATTAACTAGTTAACAAGCATTTAATTAACTATTCAATTATTTACTAACAATTCCATTAGCCAACATTTACATCACGCAATACAATCTACGCAAATTATCACATGTTTATAATAATTCACATTTAATTAAACTAAAATCATGAACTTAATAAAATTAATTTCAATACGCTACCATGACCACAACATGTATGTAATAATTTTAAACAAAGAAGGAAGAACCACCTCGTGATCGGCGCTAAAAATGGTGCCGATGGACAAAGGCGGTGAAGGTGCACCGGCGGTTTTTCGGCGACAGTGCCGGTGGTTTTCTAGTAGTGCCGGTGGTTTTCTGGCGACCGCTCCAGCGGGGCTTTCGGAGCTGAGTAGGGTTAGAGTTTGAGGAATGAGATATAACTACAATTGCATCAGCAGAACATAGGAGAGTTAGGAAAACTAAGGTTATTATGATGAGATGGCATAGGATTCGACTTCACTAGCTCTCTTGCAACCATTGTCTTGACTTGACACCCTTGGGTCAGATGTACGTTGCAAGATAACCCCATCAGACACTGTTGGTGACAATCTCATGGGATGCACATGGATACAATCAGAGAACATGATAGTATAACCTCAAGATGGGAACGCCACAGTGATCAAATTGTTCAGACAGCATGATAGTACATCCATGGGCCACAACCGGCATACACAAATCAGATGTTAAGTAGATGGATACACATGCAGTTTAACCCATTTAGTGATTGGCCAACCAGCGAGAGGAGTTCAACTTGTATTAGATTGTTAAGCATAGATAAAGAGGGTTCAGTGAGGGAGTGTCCTTAAGGGAGACAGTGTTTTCCTTATGCTTCGCCAACATGATTAGGTTCTTACCTTGAGACATAGGATTGAACCTTTGGCTTGAATATAGAAGTACCTTCATGGTACTGATTAGAGCTTATAGTGCAAGTAGGTGTTTGTAAACCGATCTTATGATGATGATTTCACCCCAACTAGAGAGCGATGTTGACAACGACTTCAGACAAAATAAATCATGCTGACTAGATAGAGTGATACCAGTGTATATTTATCTTGATTAATAGCCTTGCTTGAGAGTGTACCACTGCGGTAGTAGTAATGTGACTCAAAATAAAGGCTACAAATTGGCACCAGACAGCAGGTCACACACCATTGAAGAGCAGATGAGACACATGTCGAATGTCACTATGAGTCCCTATAGACATGAAGGGAGATAGTAGTTCTTTCGGTTTGTAACATCCCGATTTCGGTTCACTTAAGAACCAAATCAAAAATGGTGCGATTGAGTCGAGTTATGTTTAAAGTTGTCTATTAGTAAGACTTGATCGATAAGATAAATTGAAACAACCTTCTTGGTGCCATGAGAATGCAAGACACCATTAAATACACGTCAAGACACATCAAACATAAATAAATGTAAGAAAGTAAATGACTACACTAATCTCAAGTGTGTGTAACATTTATCTGTCCTCACACCAAAGTCGACTCAAGATGTAACGACCCGCCATTTCTCACAACATTGTGGGCCTAGCTGGCAAGGTGTTACACAAAATTTAAGCAAATATGTCTAACATTTTTGTAAACAAAAATATATATAAAGATCCCACAGTTTTGGACCGTTTCCCAGTAGCCACACTTATTTCTCAAATAGTCAAAAAAGAAAGGAGTCCTCATATTTATTGTGCTCCATGCTCTGGTTGTCAATCACCTAATCTCGTATCTGCACACCTGCGGAGGCAATTCCGCGTTGGTGATTACAACACTAAGTAGTATAATAGATAAAACAAAACAAGTACATTCCACTATTTCCTTAAGTTTATTTTAATATGCGGTGGAGCGATTCCGCTGTACTCCAAAACAATGCAGAGGAGGTATCCGCTATGATCCGCACACCCCAGCCGTAGCCCTTTTGTGGGAAGGCTACCACTACCGTCTCCAGTGCCAGTGCCTCACACACCCTGGCCGTAGCCTTTTTGTGGCGTAGCTATCACTGCACTCAGGTGATTGCTGCGCCCCGTTTGTGGGGAAGCTCTCACTACCAATTTTAGTGCCAGTGCCTCGCACACCCCGGCCGTAGCCTTTTTATGGGGAGGCTATCACTGCACTCCGGTGCCAGTGCCTTGCACACCCCGGCCGTAGCCTTTTTATGGGGAGGCTATCACTGCACTCAGGTGATTGCTATGCCCCATTTGTGGGGAAGCTCTCACTGCCAACTCTAGTGCCAGTGCCTCACACACCCCGGCCGTAGCCTTTTTATGGGGAGGCTATC